>CAUYUJ010021114.1:112779-144396 GCA_963575745.1 Prorocentrum cordatum | reverse complement strand
AAGGAGGAGGAGGGGGAGGACAAGCTAGGTGCGCTCGCGTCATATCTGACGTCCTACCCCTCCCTCCCATCCCTTACCATGGCGCTGATTTTCTCTATCCGCGGACGCGTGTCGTAGCGGACCTGTGGCTCCGCGCGCGCGTGCGTAGTGGGTGGTGGTGCACGTGCGTGCGTGCGTGCGTGTGTGCGTGGTTGTCGTGGTGGTGGTGGTGGTGGTGGTGGTGGTGGTGGTGGTGGTGGTGGTGGTGGTGGTGGTGGTGGTGGTGGTGGTGGTGGTGGTGGTGGTGGTGGTGGTGGTGGTGGTGGTGGTGGTGGTGGTGGTGGTAGGTGGTGTGGTGGTGGGTGGTGGTGTGGTGGGTGGTGGTGTGGTGGTGGTGGTGGTGGTGGTGGTGGTGATGGTGGTGGTGGTGGTGGTGGTGGTGGGTGGTGGTGGTGGTGGTGGTGGTGGTGGTGGTGATGGTGGTGGTGGTTGGTGGTGGTGGTGGTGGTGGTGGTGGTGGTGGTGGTGGTGGTGGTGGTGGCGGTGCGGCGCGGTGGTGGCGGGCGGATGGGCGCGCGAGAAAAAGGCCCGCGCTGGGGCGAGAACGCCATCCTGAACGACGGAGGCCAAACACCGATCCGAAAATGAGGCCCACGCTGCAGCGGGAGCACGATTCGGAACGATTCGGGAGCAGAAATGAGGCCGGCGCCTCAACGAGAGCAGCATTTTGGGAAAAAATGACGCCGGCGCCTCAGCGAGAGTCGTTTCCCGGGATTTCCCGGGCATCCTGTGTGCAAAAAAACAGTACGCGGAGGGTGCGCGGCCATCACCCGGACGCCATCAGGGGAAGAGGGAGAGTATTTTCATATTGAGTAGTTGTGGAGGGGGGAGGGGGGAGGGGGGAGGGGGAAGGAGGGAGGGAGGAGGGAGGAGGAGGAGGAGGAGGAGGAGGCGGAGGAGGAGGGGGAGGAGGAGGAGGAGGAGGAGGAGGAGGAGGGAGGACCAGGGGCTGCCACTTTGCGCACCCGGTCCCTCGAGCGGCGCCCCCCCCCGAGCGGCGCCCGCCGGCCTCTTCGGCCGCCTTCCGCAGCTTCGCGACCTTCTCCTCCACCTGCCGCGGCCCGCGGCGCCGCGCAGCGCGGCTGGGACTCTCGGCTCCACGATGGCGGGATCCTGTCATGGACG
The DNA here is from genome assembly GCA_963575745.1 of Prorocentrum cordatum. Taxonomy (NCBI): domain Eukaryota; class Dinophyceae; order Prorocentrales; family Prorocentraceae; genus Prorocentrum; species Prorocentrum cordatum. The sequence goes on along the minus strand of CAUYUJ010021114.1, from coordinate 143,232 downwards.
CACAGAGACATACTAATACTAGATGTCCTCCTCGGAGGCGCGCTTCCGACCCGAACATATAAAATACCCATCTTGTGGTAGATCGTTTCCGGAACGGTGTGGCCAAAAAGCGCCCGCCACGACGCGTACGCTATAAAATTTCTCGGTGCGCGCGGCCCCTGGGGGGGCGACGCACATATAGTATAAGTATGTTGGGTTGACGCCTATGTCAGGGCTCCGTTTTCGTTGTGTGTTCGTTTCATTAGCTCTGGTATCGTTATGCCTCTGCTCCGAAACGAGATCAGAACGAAAACGGTCCACGAAATCGCCAAAGCATCGTTTCGCTCGAGCCCAGGAGTCTATCATACAGGCAACTAGATGCGAGCCATTCCCCTGCAAGTCAGACTTCTGAAGACCCAGAGGGAGCTCAGGACTTGAAGGACTTCTGCAGCCAAGCGAACCCCAAGCGGGGGTGTCTGATACCCCAGCGTCAGTCGGACCCGTAGGGGTGGGGTTCGCAGGTGGTCGCAGTTAATGCAAAGGGGGGGTCTGATTTGGCAGGCTCCGATTTGAGCTGTCTTCAAGGGTTCCAGGGGATCTGGGCACAAGGCCGCTCTTTCACTGCTGGCCTGGGGGGGCTCCAAAATTGCCCGTGTGGGAGGGTTGTGACCCGCCCCTTTGATTATAAATTCCAGGGCAGCTCACGGCGAGCTTGCGGGGAGGTTGTGACCACGCTGCGCGGACCACGGCCGTGCTGGTCCCAAACCGTCCCCACCTGCGTATACCGTGCCAACCGTGCCAACAAGCTGCCCGCGACCCTAGCCAGGACCCCTGGATCCCAACTCGCCAGGGCCCCCGCCGCCAGAGCCGAAGGGTTCGAGAGCAGGGGCCGCCGATGGCGGGGGTAGAGATACTGGTGACGAGCGGCCGATTGTGTTCTTGTTTGTAGAGCATCAGGTCATATTCAACCTCTACGTTGAATTTGCCAGGCAGCGCAGTAGATGGCATAACCGCATGCCCAGGCTTGTCCCAGGCCCTGCACTCCCGACATGTGTCGCAGACACCTTTAATCAGGTTGAGTCTAACGTTGTCCAGACCTATCTTGGTTAATATGAGTCTCATCTCAGGCTCTTTCGCATGGAACCAACGCAAGTGTAGCTTCCGCAGCTCGCAGGTTACCGCGCTTGGATCAAGGCTTCGTAAATGTTGTAGACTAATTTGTATGTCGAACCATGACTAGTCTGGAAGCCGTGGTCGCGCAGCAGGGTGACCCGCTGGTGGCGGAGGAGATGCATCCCCTCCTTGCTGTCGCCCACGTCTGTCTCTAACCTGTGCCAGTCGGAGGTGGCCATCCAAACTCCCAGCCTCACTCGAGGCAGGTTGCCCTGCAGCAGGTTCAGCAGCATGTCTGCCTACTGTGATATCGCGGCTGCTGGCGCCGGCCGCGGGTCCGGCTCTAGAGCCGGGTCGTGGCGTTCGTAGCCGCGCAAGCGGTGGCGCGGCTTGCGCCTCGGATGGCGGTGCTGCTGGTTTAGTTGGCGAGACTTGTCCTGCTGCTGGTTCGGCAGGAGCCGGTGGTACCTGTCCGCGATTGTCAGGCAACTTCCAAGGTTTGGCACACTTGCATTTGCCAGGCGCCCGTGCATGTCCAGGCTTGTTCTGGCCGTAGATATTCTTGCAGCTCGGACGTTCCCATGGGAGTCCCCCGTATCATACAACCTGCAATGCGTGGGATTTCTGTCATGTGTGGGAGAGCGCATGTTAACATTATCCGCGCGCGCAGGACATCCTGGCCCTCCCGAGGGCGGTCTCGTGATCGAGACGTCGGGCTGCCGAGGGATAGTTGGCTCGTCCAGATCATATCCCCTCACGTTGGTTACTAGCACGGTGAAAGGATAAGGGTGACCATGGAAAGGACCACGGTTTACCTGGAAAAGATCGTGTGCGATCTGAACTGCGTCGACAAAGAGGGACTGCATCTTTGGAGTACAATGTGGAGCCATCGACAGTTCTTCGTTACATACCGACGCATGTTGATGATGACCAGCACATCGTCTTCGTTCAAAAAGGGTAAAAAGAAGGCGGTGGTTGGCCATGATCTAGGTCGGTTTTCGTAACAATACCCCATGGGAATCATGTAAGCCTTTAGTACGCAGGTCCAGATTCACCCTGTAATTGCCCTTGCACTTGGCCAATGTAGTCCATGGTGGTATCTGATCCACCCAAGTACCCACTGGTTGTTCTCGTAAACAAAAAACCGTCGAATACCGTTCTGAAGTATAGCAACCCTACCACAAAACTTGATATGCGGAAGATCTTCTTTGTGGTGTTCATGCCAGGTCTCATAGTTGACCTGGGAGATGTTATGCGAAGGTAGTCCAGTCGTTCTGCAGTTGGGTTGTAGAATGATAATATTGACGAAACAAACGTCTACGTAGTGCATCGCTGCATCCAGGACATACTTGTTTCCAATGTCAACATCGGAGAGTTAGTCTAGGTTTCCCCTTGAGACAAAGCTCGGCTGAATGCTATCTGCGATAAAGCTCCACTTCCTCCACGTATTTCCAACATGTCAACCTTGCTGCGTCGTCTATAGCATAAAATTCGGATTATGGGGAATACAGTTGCGTAGAATTCAGCAAGTAGCCCCGCAGGTAATGTGATGAACGTTTCCTCTGCATCATCGCTTTCCGTGTCGGAGTCAAGGGGAACGTCGGTGTTGTGCGTGCTACACCCGAGACCTTTAAGGTCATCTCCGCAGTCATCGTTGCCTTCTTCGACTATCTTGGGTATCTTGCGTGCCTTGATGCCCGCTTCTTTGTCGGCTTTCTGTTTTTTCTTTTTGATTGATTCGGGCATCGGCCTGTAGTGCTGTCTGTTGTTCAGTCTGTTGTTCAATATCAGATGAACTTAGCGTCGGATATTCTGGAAAAGAGGGGGGCACGCGGCCGCGCTCAATCGATGGAGGAGGGAGACGAGCGTCATCGACGAACGCAACTCGCCTTGGGCGTGGACGTGGGTCCTCCTGTCCGATGAGAGCCGGTTCTGGCTGCTCCCAGTAAAACCGAATGCGAATGTTGGTTACACCATTCGGCAACGGCGCATTGCACTTGCACCGATAGGCTGGTCCTGGAGCCTGATGTCTTGCATGATCCGATTGTCGCCCAGGTTCGTCTTTGCCCGTCTTACGACATGGTCCCATTCAGGGCCATTTTCGGGTACTGCACGTAAGTTCAAGCTCCTTTTATCCACTCATGTGTGGATGCTAAGGTGTACAGCTCTCGTGTGGTTTCTCTTTATTTTGTGTGAATCCATTTGGTCAATCAATGTCGCGGTCGTGATAACCAATGTTTTGTTGCGCCGTTCAGCCTTCTGAGCACCTTGGCCATACCAGTCCAATTCATGCTCAGTAAGTTGAGCAAGTTGCCCTGCTGTTTGACACGCACATCTCCACAAATTGGTCGGGGTGCGCGTGCAAGTAGTTGCTGCTTGCAGATATGATCCGCTAGGCAACTTACTTGAATGGTCGTATTTCAAACCGAAATGGCAGCATCGCACACGCATGACCTGCAAGCCGAGATCTTCAATGGCAACTCGTATGGGACCCTGTTTCCAGAAGTAACCTGGCGGTCCAACAAAATACAAATGACATACGTAGAGCCCGAGCCTTGGTCATCAAGTTTTGGATGCGTTGGCAATGCGACCGCGCCCGCATTCCAGGCAACCTAACGCACCAGTCAGCGGGCGTTGCCACCCACAACAGTTCGTACCCCCCCGAGAATAGAGCACCCAAATATTGTGCACGAGTAGAGGTCATACCCTGTGTATGTGTAATGCGGTCACACATATAACCACGAGCTCGGAATTCAGCGCAAGCTGTCCGCATGTCCTCAATGACACGCGCGCGAGAATGATAATGATGCGACGAGCGTTCTTTTCTGCAGCGGCCACACAGCCAGGTCCACTGCTGTCTGTGGCAGCCGCGCAGCCGGGCTTGCCACTGCCCCTGGCGCGCACAGCCGGCGCATGAGAAAAGAACGCAGGTTCCCCCGCACTTGATGACAGAAGCTGAGTGCCCGGCCTTTGGGAGGAAGCGCGGGTGGCCGTGGCACGCGCCTGCCCCCGTCACTCATTTTCCGGCGATGGGGGCGTCCAAATGCCCGTGGCATGCTGCGCTGCAGAGCCGCTGCTCGAAGTAGAAATACCGAACTTCTCAGCAGTATCATCCACTTCCGCAGGTGCCCCTGCCCTCGCGCTGGGCGGCGTCCACTTATTGCCCTTCTCGAAGATGGCCTGATAGACCTTCGCCCGCAAGTTGCGCGAGGCGAAGTCCTGGTCGGCCGAGGTGGGGTTAATCCCGAAGGACGTATTCCTGCAATGCCAGGTCTTCAATGTGTTATTCACACAAGACTGGATCGTAAAAGCGAACGAACGTATCCTCGTTGATGGAGAAGCTGATGCTCTTGGTATCCTGTGACATCATATCTGTATGGGCATCGCTCATAGCAGGTGTCCCCGCGGCTGGCTCTGCGCCAGCTGCCTCTTTGACCAGCAACGGGTCACCCTCGCATTGCGGATTGGCCGTTTTAGTAAAAGACATCGACCTTTTGTCCTCAGCTGCGGCCCCGTACTCGTCGACCTTGAGTACCAGATGCCCAGAAGGCGTTTCCATCAACTCAAGTACTCTGGCACCCTTTCCATATAGAAACATGTACATATCAGAGCCAGGGATGATCATCTTCTCGTGCCCCTGCTCCAGGAGCAGGATAGTCCTCATGTTATACATGCTCCTCAGACCCAGAAAAGCAGGGAGATGTTCCCCTGGACCCTCAGCCACCTTTGCTGAGTAGGCATCAAGTCTCGGCGCAGCAGGTGCCCCCGCTGGGCCCCCCTTGTCCTTGCAGCGCAAGGACTTGTCGCATACCGCGGCACCATGACCCACTCCTGACACGTAGAGCCTCTTCGCCAGGTTCAGCTTCTTGATGGCGTGCCCATGGGAACGGGATACCTGTTCAAATGTCTGTGCCGCTGTTAGACCAATGATGGTGATGTTGCTGCCGATGTCCAGAAGGATTGTCAGCATTCCATCCACCATGGTCCCACTGTTTGCTGCCGGAGCCAGTTCATGGAATTCTCCGAATATTCCTGGGACATAAGACAATGTCATACCATGCATACCCTTGCGGCGCCTCTGCCCCGAAACCCACTTGTTCCTTGACAGAGACGTGAAGACATTCATGTATCCGCGGGCCTCCTCTTCCGTGATAAGGTTCTTCTCGCAAAATCCAAGCCGTGGGATACTCGTCGTACATGTGCGGGCGCGATGCCGATGTGGTCGGCATGTACATGAACGTATCTCCGTCGGCACGCATGCCCTTCTAACCATCTGTGTTTACCATTAACACAGTGTGTAGCATGTCGCGCTCGGATATCGCACTGACGCCACTGCGCGCGCTCGCCCTCCGTCCTGCGCTGACTGTGCGGGCGGGTGTCTCACCCGCATGCCATGTAGGTATGTGGAGACAGAAGCCACTGCGCGCTCCTGTCGGCGGCTCCTTCCATACGCCTCAGCCACGTGTCGTGGGCCGGCAATGCGGCAGGTGCACATGGGACAGGTATCCCTGCATTGTTGGCCGCTTCCGCTATTGCTGGCATGAGCGCATCCAAAGCAGGCGCGGTGGCTTCCGACGCCTGCCCCGCGTTGGCTGATGAAGCAGGTTGCCCCGCTGGTGTTGTTGTAGGGACTGCCGTGTTGTTGGTCATCATCGCCGCGACGCGGCTGAGCTCTTCGCGAAGGTCCCTGAGTTCGTTAGCTCCTCGCAGTATTTATCCACAGCGATATAATGCGTCCTGATCTCCGGCAAGGGCAGAATGAAACTCAGCTGCGGTTAGACCAACGCCCCTGCAAATGGCGAAGGGTGCCTCAGTTGCAGTACCTTCCATAGTGCCAGCCAGCTGTCTGTCCACATGAGCGCGTGAAACTCGGTCTCAGCACTGTGCATGGAATATGTGACCACACTGAAGCCTCCAGACCTTGTCGTGATGCATGAGATGACCCAGGCATATGGCACACTTGGCAAAGTCGGCGGTGTTGCCAATGGCCCGATACGCGTCTGGCGCTCCAGAACAGTTTCGCCAATCTCATACCGAATCGGCCGAATCGTTGGGACCGACGGTGGCTGCATGGCTGCAAGTACTGCCGGGATATATGCAGGTGCCCCTGCTGTGGTTGGAGTAGCAGGTTGCCCCGCACGACCCAGCATTCTGTTTGCCTGACGCTCATGGGTGCGACGCTGGCGGGCCGACTGCATTGAGAGGTTGGCCTGCTGCGCCTCGTGAATAGCCAGAATCTCTGGGCGCAACTCCCCCAAGGATGATGGCGCTACCAGGCCTGGGGCCTGCTGCGTCACATCTGCGTCCATAGGGGTAGCCAAATATCCATAATGAGGAATCTGGCCCGGCACACCTGACGCGTAGCCAGAGCCGCGCGTCAACAGAGACTGGTAGAAGTCGTCGGCCGTCACTCGCACATACGGGCTCTCCGGCTGCATTCCCACACAAGGGTTGCCAGTTTCCTGAGCATGGTAGTCATGATACAACGGGATGTCCATCGGCGGTGCTGCACGGCACTCTGCAGCTGTCGGATCGCATGTCGGATGACTGAAAAATGCTGGCACGTATCCGTATCGGTTGGGGTTGTCTGGTCATGGATTCGGGTCCGGGACATACTCCCAAGGCGGCGTCCAGCTGGCGTTTAGGGAGGTCGATGCCATCCCTACGCATGCTCTGTGAGACTTCGTGCAACTGCCGGTGCATCCACTCCTGCTGACCAACCAAGCTCTCGGTCCTCTGTGCAGCGTGGTGCTCAGGAAAAGCAGGTTGCCCCGCATGTGGACGCGGCAATGCGAATGGCGATGTCGCCTGCGTAGTCTGGTAGAGCTGCGGGTCCATCCGAATTCTTCGGAGTCTTGCCTGTAGGCTCGTGGTGCTCCCAGCACTCTGTGGAGTCCCAAATGGAGTTGTGGCCCTGCTCATAGGTGCAAACGACGCAGGTTGCCCTGCAGGTACTGGTAGGAGTTGCGTCTGGGCACGCCACGGAACGTTGGTGCACAGCATGTCGGCGGGAGTGATTCCACTCGATGTCGTGCCTGTCACGATCGCACTTTGGGCCTGAATCCATGATCCGTCAGATCCCCCTGCAAGTGCCCCCTGCAAGTGCCCCGCAGAATACTCGACCTGCTGAATGGGCGTCGATTCGGGGCACTTTAAATTGTAAGGTTTTTGGAATAAACTAATCTTTCAGCGATGATGTATCATTTTGAAATTCGTACATGCCGTCGACAGAAAGATCACTGCTCGGATACTTCTGATCGTTGTCCCACAGGCACAGGGGATTGATCCATACATGTCCCACGCGTTTGTGCACTTGTTGCTGGGCAGAATACCTGTAAGCTGGACGATGTGAATCGAAGGAATTATGCCCCTCCGGCCTGCCGACATAATATCATTTGCTGAGCGCCAACTAGCCATGTCATCCCGAAGCAAGTTCTTCATACTAACCATAATCAGTATCTCTGAGTCGACACGCAGGCCGGACTGGATTCTGTTGTCACCCGGTAAACATGGGCAAGCATGAACAAACTGTCTGCCCTTTCTCTTGATGGGGGTCGTCGGCACGGCATGACAGCCCTATGCGAAGAGGGTCCGGGATATTTTCCCATAGGGTACCATGAATAAAACAACAAGGAGCACCTGGAATAATCAAATCCGTTATCCTCATATACAGTGATTCATGGCAATGTGTCCCAGGGCTGCTGTCCATTACGTGGGCGTATGAAATATGTCTCGTACGTCTCAGTAGCGTACTTAATACTTCTTGATCTGGGGCCCGTTTTACTGCGTCCCAGTGTTGCCGACCATGCCAATCAAGTTCAGCACCGTCAATGCTTGGCATGCCCAATGGCGGCTCCTGAGATCTCGGCGGACAGTCTCCAGGTGTTTGTGATGATAACAATCACATCCCTCAGGTGGCCACTGGTTGAGCAGCTCTGAGAGCTCCACCCATCCATCGAATTCGTGGAAGGACGGTACTGCTCTCAGAAACCTATCAGAGAGGGAGTTGTTGGGAAATGGTTTGTGACGAGTGGCAGTAGCGTGCCATTCTGAGCAGCAGCGCTGCTCCTAATTGGTCAAATCTGGACCAACAAGTCTGTCTGCGTTAAGGATCCCCATCAAGTCGTTCTTCTCGGACAAATACGTGAGCCCCTGGCGTCTACGCAAGATGTTGCGTACAACCTGGCGCGCGTGTGCACCCTTATCGGCAATTGCGGCGGTGTCCTGAATATCGCATTCCACCGCAAAGTTTCGATCGCACCCGTCATCATACTTGTGGTGATATGCTGGGTTGATCTTCATGCGCCTGGACGTGCGTAAAGAGCCCCAATACTGTCGGCATTCGATGGGCACTTCCAAGGCAAGAGCAGGTTGCCCAGCAGAACTCTGAACAGGTCGCTCCGCAGAACTCAGAGCCGCTGCCGATGCTGCGGGTGCACGAGCGCCCGCCGATGACGAGTCAGCGCCTGCCGATCCCCTGGGCGTCCGAGGAGTCCTTGGCGGGGTACTGATGTTGAAGTTCTGGCGTTTCTTCTCATTTATGTTGTAGCACTCGTAGGTCTTATCTTTGGGAACTGCCTCCGATGCCTTTGATGTAGTTCCCAATGACATCTTATCGGTACCACGCCGCGTTGAAGAAGCATCCCTTGATGATCCCTCCGAGGTCGGCGTCCAGCCAGTCCTGTGTGTCCGACCAGGTGGAAGGCTGCGACGTGGTACAAGGTCCTTCGGAGTAGGAGTGCCGGTGCCTTGACATGCAGCTGCTGCGGCGGCCGCTGCTGGTCCTCTGGATCGACGTCGATCAGCAGGTTGCCCCGCAGGTCGTTGTTGCTTGCTATCTCCAGGATTGGGATCATCTGGGCTTTTCCTCTTCTTCTGTTTGGGCGGTGGTCTGAGCTGATCAGGTCCGAGTGGCTTAGACTGACTTGACAAATCCGTAGATGGAGAAATATCAATCGGCGGATCTGTCTTCGGCTTGGGAGGTGCTTTTGGCGTAGCCCCTGCGGGTGTCCATGGCCCATATCGCACGTGCCCTCTGCCAGGGTTGAGGCACGCACTATCAGGCTATCTGAGTGCCATATCCCCGATGGTGGCCTTTCCCCTGATGGACAAAGGTTATTTCTAAGCCTTTGGTCAACAGTAGTCCTTGCCCAACCTACAGATCCAGCGCGGTAAGCAACCCTTCATTTTGGAGAGAGGTCCATCTCTTCAATAACGACGCACCTAGGATCAATCGGGGTGTCCGCATCGTAAGCGACGTCCGCGATAGCAGAGCCGGCGCCCGAGCATTCCGAGGCGTGCCCTGCAGGAGCTGCTTCCGCGGGGTCTACCTCTTCAGCCATTTCCTCATCTTCATCGGAACCTCCTTGGTCGTCTTCCTCTGATTTGGGCGACGCAGGTTCCCCCGCGTTCCACTCACGATCGAATTCTTTTAATATATAAGAGGTGAAAAGTGTTTCCATATCCTTATGGAATGGGATATTTCGTCGGCTGCAGCGCGGTCGCAGTCGTTTTCCGTAAACTGTTCCTTCCATGGCGTTGCATTCGGATCGGCGCAGTAACCCCGACCATCACCACGAGACCAAACCCACGGTGTCTCGCGAAAGTTAGGGCTTCTTGACGGGCGCCTCATGGGGCAGCCAAGCCTGTGGTCGGCGCACTCTGGGCATGCGCAAGCAACGCCCCTATAAAGTTTCCGTTCCTCGACGATGGCCCTCTCGAGGTCGCGCTTCATAAGCTTTCTTGTGTTTTGACAGCCCCTGTCCTTTTTGAGCGAATGTTCCTGCCTTTTTTTCATATCGATCAACCTTGCGTAGAGAACGCCAATGGCGAATATGGTGCTCAGTCCAACCCTGGCCCAACCAGCATAGCAATTTGTCTGGGTCTATGCGCTGACGAGCCAGTCCAACATCCGAGTAGCCAACGAGGCGCTGCATTCCGTCTTCTGGACATTCTTCACGAGGCTGTTCCCCTCGAGGCGGGCGCCTCCGCAGAGACGCCCCCTCCTCGGGGGGGCGTCGAGTCTATTGACCTGCCATGGGGGGGCCCCTGGCTTCCCCGCGCCGGGAGGATGGGGGCGCTGAAGGCCGCTAGAGCGAGCGCAACTGGAGCGCGCGCGCACGGTTGGGTGAGCGACTGGGGGCCCGACCTCGACGTGCCAGACGAGCGCCGTCGCCCCATTCTTCGCCGTCGTCGTCGGCGCGACACTCGCGTCTCCAGGACTGGCGGCTTGCCGATCGCCCCTGGCGGCCCATGGGGCGGTTCGAAGCTGCGAATGTGCATTGAAATCCTGCGTTGTGGCCGAGCCCATATTGAACGCGCTCAGACAGGTCGCTAACATCTCGCGGGCTGCCCCGCGAAGGATCGCCATCGCTCAGTTCCATGTTTGTCTGATTTCCAATAACCCGAGGATGAAGCATCAACTGCATTTCCCCCCCCAACGCAAAAATGGTGGCTTCTGAATCCGCGGGCGTTCCAGCCATTCCGCAATCTCCTTCGGCGGGCGCGTGGAAGTTCTCGACGCGCTCAATATCTGCAGGTTGCCCCGCGATGGGCACGCTCAACCAGTCTGCCAGATCAATATCATTGTGGCCAGTGAATACCTCCTCGAACAGCTCGTCGGCGCAATCTTCGAGGGACAGACTGGCGCTCAAATATCCGGCAGCCATGAAGTTAACAACTGCAACTGAGCTATCGGCAGGGGCGGCTAAAAGTGACTCCCAGTCATCATACTGTATGAGCCATATTTATCGACTGACCTGTGCCTCTCCCATGGCCCTGAGGGCGTTCGCGGCGAAAGTGATGCGTGCTATGGCATATGCCGCACTCCATAGTTTTGCCGCTGCCATCCTTTAGGTTTCCCCGGCGTCCGTTACCTTTTCCTGATATATGCCTCCGATTCCTGCCTGAACCTAGGAATATATATATATATATATATATAATATATATATATATATATTCATATTGTGGCCCGGTAAGGGACGCTACGAATGCTGATATGCCTCTGCCATGCAATCGCCGACGCTTACCTTTACCCTCACCTCGACCCTTGCCTTTTTTCCCATGAGCACCCGTCGAACGATGCGCCGTACCTTGCGAACTGGCCTCTTCATATATCGCATCCATCTGCGCTTACGTTTCTGGTATCCTAAGAATAACCATTGCGCCTGTTGCTCTTCCGCGAGGTACGTGGGCATATCGAAGTAGTCAAGGGCTGTAGTCTCGTCGTCCGAAGACGCGTCGGTGTCCGTGCCAGAGTCGAAGTCGGACTCGACAGGTTGCCCCGCCGAGCCCATTCGGGTCGCGGCTTGCGCAGGGGATACCGCGTCGGGCGGCCCCCGAAACCTGGCCCAGGAGTCTTGCGACCTCGAGGCCGATCCACCATTCTGAGCCAGTAGTGCAATGGTCTCAGTGGGTTGTGGATCGCCATTCCAGACGTCATTAGCAAGTTGCCCTGCGTTTGCCTCAACGTGGAGGGTCTCGATTTGGTGACCGTGACTGGAAATACCACCAATATTGCCAGTGGTCCCCTCAGCAATGTGTGCATATGACCTCGCGCGTTCAAACGGAGCGTCAAATTGTCGCCGGTCTCTCGGCATGTAGTGGTTTAGTGGCTGCAAGAGCTGCTGTGCGCGCGATGCCCCCGCCCCAAGAGCTCTGAATAAAATAACTGTAAAGATTTGGGGGTTGGGGATGTTAAAACCTGCTGTTTCAGCTTCATGGCGGGCTATCTCGAAGCGTGCCAACGCCTGGTCGGTTCGCGCTCCCGCATGAACTCAGAAGTCAATGAGAGCTGCGCCAGAGTTGATTTGGCGCTCCTCTTCTAAATTCTCGAACTTCGTGCTTAAGAGGAGCATGATGTAGGTGGCACCGTCGGTATGGCGGCCACCTATGTTAACGCCAAAACTGATAACTCCTGGGGGGGGCTCTCATGGCTATGGTCCGTGCGAGGCCTCCCAAAACTCGCTGCAGGGCTCCAGCGCGTTGGGAGGGCGTCATGTTGCCTGTGGTCACGTTGATCCAAGAATGTACCTCGCGGACGAGTTCGCGGAAAGGTACCTGACCGGCCGGGCCCCAATGGGGGTCGGTCGTTCTTGTGTCGTCTCCGCCACGCATATGTCATACCGCGCACCCGATAGCGACCCATGTGAGCCAACAGATAGTACTGCCAATCCAATCGCCTCGCAGGTCGTGGTCGGATGTGGTCGGTTGGGGTTTCCGATGTGCGGTCGTCAGTCTGCGCGGTGGAGGTGGCGCAATGTCGCGTCGCATGTTACCATAAATCATGTCGTCGAAGTTCCGAATTGGAGTAGGTAGGTGGACTTCAGGAGTGTAGTAGCGCAGGGATGTAGGACGAAAGCAAGAGGCCTCCGCGTGAACAGAGGTGTCACTGCAGGCGTCCTTGCTAGACTGCGTGGTTATATACATTCCTCTGCGCAAACCCACCGCACCCTGATGTTCCACCACGTCTGTAGTCCACCAGATAATGCCGTGGATGGTGAGGAATAGAGCAAGAAGAAACAATAGGCCAGTTCCGCTACCAAGTTTGAAAGGGGTTGGGAGGCCCAATCAACAGCTTCGCCTCAGGCGAAGCCAAGGTCCAGATCTGTTGTACCGCAGTAGCGATAATCCCAATCGTAGGAGGCGAGCCATCTCAAGCAGCATTTTGTTATCGATGGCAAATAATACACCTCGCGCTGAGGTGTAGTCAGATCTGGGCGGCCGGCCGCTTTGAGCCAAGTACCCGCGGATGCACGCTCATTTCCACTCACATGCAACGCCCAGCTCATTTTAGAATGGAAATCCGCCGACCCCTCGGGGTCATCGGCGTGTCGGATGCTTCCTCCTCCCCAAACCCCTCCCCCCAGGGCCCGGTCCGGTCGGTTTGGAGGGGGGGGTTCTGGCCGGCCCTGGCTGAACGCGCCACGGCCCTCACGATTGGCAAGGCCCCAAGAGGCCCACAAAATGGTCCAAGAGGGCCCCAAGTCGCCGATGGATCGTTCCAAGACGCCCGAAATGACCCCCAGACAACCCAAGAGGCCCCCGAGACGCCCCAAGAGGCCCCCAGGAGGCGCCCATAGAGGACCCCCAGAAACAAAAATCGTCCCACTCCCTGCTTTCACGACGTCCAGGACAGCCCAAGAGTTCTCCAAGATCGCCCCCGGACGGCCCAGGAAGACCCCAAAAAGGCTCCAAGACGGCCCAAGAGGGCACCAAAATGGCCAAGAGGCCCCCAAGACGGCTCTAGGAGTGAGCCCAGGCGGGGGACCCGAACGGAAATTTCGAGCCCTCGGCCCCAAGAAGCTCCCAGGAGGCCCCAAGAGGCCCCCCAAAAGCCCACAAGAGAATCCAAGAGGCCCGCCAGAGGCTCCAAGAGGCCCCAACACGGCCCCAAAAAGCTCCAAAAGTGCTGCCAGGAGGCCCCTAAGAGACCTACCAGGAGCCTCCCACGGGGTCGGCGGTGCGGCGTAAGCCCAAGAATCACGACAACGAGCGTAGAAGAAAGGAAACGGTATAAACTCTAACTTTCGGAAGTCCGCGCAGACTCCTTGGATCTGCGCTCTCTGGCGCGCGGAGCGCGCCAGGGGAGGCGTCGGAGGCGCCGCCAGGAGGCCCCGAAAGCCGATCCAAGAAATCCGATTGATGCGCGCGGAGCTCCGACGGTGCTTTTGACAATTTTTCTGCCCCAGGTGCCTTTGCTGGGCCCCGGGGCCGTCAAAAACCCGCCCGGTTCGGGGACGCACTGGTCCGGGTCAATGCAAACCCGGGTCAGCGGGATCCTGCACGCTAACCCAGGTCAATTCAACCCTGGCTTCGCAGGATCCTACAATTATGTCCTGCAAGATCCGGTGCTCTGGCTGAACCCCGTTTGCATGGACCCCCTCGGCGCCCCTCTCACGGGGGCTCCACTGACGGGCACCTTGGACGGTGACCTGGCGAGGCCCAACCCCTCCCCGATGCGGGCAACGCCTGCAGTGCCAGAAAGAGGCCCAAAAGTGGGAACTTTCGGCAGATCTCCAGAGTACTTTAGTAGTGGAAACAATTGTTTTTGTTTTTTGGTCTGTAGAAACTCTGCGTGGCGACGCCCTCTGCGTGGCTGTGACCATTTCGTAGAACCCTAAAACCAATTAAATTCACCAATACAGTACCCCGTTAGTGAATACTCTGGGTTTCTGACTAAGCGTGGGGGGCGTGGGGGGGTACCCCCCCCGACGGGGGTCAACCTCGCCTCGTCATCGGGCCGCGACGGGGGTCGGAGCGCCTTAGGCGCGCAGAGGCTGCCCGCGACGGGGGTTATGCAGGGCTGTCGGCGGGGGTGACGCCCCCCCCGACGCTTACTGAGAAACTCGGAATATTCCGTTACGGTGCCGCTGACACCCGTCTCCTACCAGCGCAGTCGGTACGAGAAGCCGGTCCTGGGGGGGGTCCAAATCTCCGGGGGCCCGCGCTGTGGCAGAGAGCACGGAGCTGGGGCTTCCCGGGCGGGAGGGCGCACAGGGCTCGGGCAGGGGATGGGGACGGCGAGAGGGAGGGAGAGAGGGAGGAGAATTATGCTGGATGATGCTGCGTAGACCCCGCGCGGACGGAGAGAGCGGCGCAAGACGGCCCGCGCCGTGCGAGTTCTAGCCTGACCTGCATGGATGCTCCCGAGAAGAGGGGCGCGAGGCAGCATGCGGAGGAGTGGAAACAGGAGGAGAGACCCTCAGATTCCTCGAGAAGGTCCCTGACCCACCACGACCGTCTCAAACACTCGCTCCTTGTGGGGGTCGGCTCGGCGGAATGGCGCAGGCCCCTTGAGTAGCAACAGAAGGGGGGGGGGGGATCGCTGACCGGGCGGCCCCCCCACGCCCTCCCCGCGCCGCCACCTGCCGGCCCCCGCCCTGCCCGCCCCCTCGCGGCCACGCGAGGCGCTCTGGCCAAAAAGGTGGCAAAAAAAATCTCCTCCTCCTCCTCCTCCTCCTCCTCCTCCTCCTCCTCCTCCTCCTCCTCCTCCGGATCCCTCCTCCTCCTCCTCCTCCTCCTCCTCCTCCTCCTCCTCCGGATCCCTCCTCCTCCTCCTCCTCCTCCTCCTCCTCCTCCTCCGCATCGCTCCTCCTCCTCCGTATCCCTCCTCCTCCGCATCCCTCCTCCTCTGGGGGGCCTCCGCATGCCCGTGCGGGCCCAGCCTCGCTCGGCCTGGCCTTCCTGAGTCACGCTGCAGCCCGGCCCCGCATCTCTGGACCAGCTGCGAGCGTATCTCCCCTGTTCGTGCCCCCTGGGCGCCGAGCTCGGCGCAGCCGCACCCTCTTCTCCTTGGCTGTCGTGCCCTTCGCATGCCCTGCCCCGCGGCGATTGCACCCTGCTCTTGCGGCACAACCGGTCCCTAAGAGTGACAAGCCCAAAAAGGCGGTGACACTCCTTGGGAATGCGCCCTCAGAGACTGAGGGAATCCTCGAGATCGGCGTCGACACAAGGTGATGCTTACCTTGAGGATAAGGATCTGCTTCAGTCAGGAAATATATTTCCCAGCCGCGGTTCAAATCATATCCCCTCACGCCCTGGCACTGCAGATCGTTCGGAAGAAGTGGACAGAAACACGAAGTTGGAGGGCGTTGAAGTATATTGGGTGTCCGCCCGCCCCATGAAGAGGAAGTAACATGGAAAACCGCTTGTTTCTTGAAATAGAAAGGCGCCTAAAACGGATTGGAGTCTGGGAATTCAAAAATACAGTTTCAACGAAAGGTGGCTGCCCTCCCGAGTTAACATTCCCAACCGAAATTACCCACTATCAAGCGCATCAAATCGTTTCGCTGCGTGGATCAATCCCCACTGTCAACACCAGCAGCGAAGTCAAGTGATCCTGCTTTCTTCGCCAAGGCCTCCATTTTCTCCTCGTCCCGGATAGCTAGATCGAAACCCCGCCAAATACGCGCTGCATTTTGCAAAGTGAGGTGACCCTATGCGGTCTGGAGAGAATAGAGGTCGGCATGTCGGCGCCATTGCGCATCGAATCCAGCAGTACTACGTGTCGGATGTTGGCAAGCGGAGCAGGAGTAGCAGTGTGAAGGGACTTCTGTGAGAGTGTCTCGACGAGCTTGCGGAATTACATGGACACCTCGACGCCTAGAGCGCTGGTCTCGAGCAACGCGTCGACGACCCTGCGAGTCTCAGCGGATCACGCGCCCCGTGTAGCTGAGCAAGGCTCGAAGGACGACGACGATGACGACGACCACCACGACGACGACGACGACGACGACGACGACGACGACGACGACGACGGCGAGGACGACGACGACGACGACGACGGCAAGAACGACGAAGGCGAAGAATGCGAAGCAGGCTGCGAAAACGACGACGACGACGACGACCCTGCTCGATGCATTCACTGCGCGCAGTGGATGACTGGACGGCACTCGGAGCGAGCAGCGGGCCCCCGCCCCCGTCGCCTCCGCGGAGAGCTTTGCCTCGTCGCCCGCCAGGGAGTCGCGGTGCTCCTCTGGGAGCAGCCGCGGGCAGACGCTCGCTATCCTCCTCCTCCTCCTCCTTATTATCATTATTATTATTACTATTATTATTACTACCATTATTAGTATTATTAGTAGTAGTGTTAGTATTATTATTAGTAGTATTACTCTTATTATTACTACTACTGTTAGTATTATTATGATTAGTAGCATTAATATGATTATTATTGTTATTACTCATTGAGTATTAATACTATTATGAAAAAAATAGTACTATGATTATTATTATTACTAGTATTAGTAGTAGTAGTAGTAGTAGCAGTAGTAGTAGTAGTAGTATCATTAATAGTAGTAGTATTAATATTACTATTAGTATTATTATTATGATTAGTATTATTACTATTATTCTGACTCGAACTACTAGTATTATTAGAAATATTAGTACTACTATAATTAATATTAGTAGTAGTAGTAGTATTATCAGTATTATGATTGGTAGTATTATTCGTAATACTAATATTAGTATCATTAATATTACGACTATTAGTAGTATGCGCATTGTTATGCTTAATAATAGTATTATTTTGATTAGTGTTATTGTATTAGCAGCCTAAGTATTCTTATGACGAGCATTATTCGAACTATGATTATTGTCAGTATTATCATTGCTATGCTTATCAGTAATATTAATACTATTATTCGTATTCTTAGTAGTATTAGCATTCGCGTTATTATTCTTCCTATTCGTATTAGTAGTCTAGTATTACTAATATTATTATTCGTATTAGTATTATTCGTAATAGTTGTCTGTTTCTTGCCATTCGAACTATTAGTGGTAGCATGCGTATCATTATGATCATGAGTATTAGCAGTGTTCGTATTATTAATATTAGTAGTATGTGTCTTCGTCTTACACTAATTACTGAAAATCATATTTCTTATTCGTACGAGGATTAGTAGTACTATCATCAGTATGATTTGTATGCTTATGCTTATGCTCCTGATCATGCTTATGCTTCTGCCTATGCTTATTATATTAATATGGTTCGTTTTCTTGTTATTATTATTCCTCCTCCTCCTCCTATTTCTCCGCCTCCTCCGCCTCCTCCGCCTCCTCCTCCTCCTCCTCTGCCTCCTCCTCCTCGCGGCTGGACTCTGGGGAACCATTCTGCGGAGACGCGGTCGCACGGATACGTCCCGCGCGGGGCATCTAAGCATCGTTGAACCGATCCCCATCCCCAACGGCATGGCCTGGGCCCCACTGGCCGATTTAGCCCCCCAGATTGGGGTATAAGCAGTTCCCTTCGGGTTTCGGGGGGTGTATCCCCAACTGGAGTGGTAATCCCACCAGCCTTTTGGGCGCAGGTGGTTTAACGGTGCCCTTCTTTCCTCTTCCCAAAACCCTTCTTCCCATTCGAGGAGGGGCTTACCCCTGCCTCTATCCCTCCCCTGAACCTGAACGGGAGAGGCCGCGATCCGTTGGAGCGTCTGAGATCGGCCCCTGGGAGGGCCAATTTTTGACACCCTCACCAGGATCGTGGCCCTCCAAGGGTGGGCGCCGATCGGAGACCGTCCTTCCTTTGATCGATAGCGTCGAAGATGGCCCCAGCGAGCACCAGCAACAGCAGCAGCCGTCAGAATACCTCTAGATGGTTCGATGAGTCCTCGTCCGCGTCGTCCTCATCCTAGTCCTCGCCCTCCTCGTCCTCGTCCTCATTCGCGTCCTCGTTTTCCTCATCCTCCTCGTCCTCCTCGTCCATAGCCTCTTCCTACTCCTCCTCCTCCTCTTCCTCCTCCTCTTCCTCCTCCTCCTCCTCCTCCTCCTCCTCCTCCTCCTCCTCCTCCTCCTCCTCCTCCTCCTCCTCCTCCTCCTCCTCCTCCTCCCACCTCCTCCTCCTCCTCCTCCTCCTCCTCATCATCCCTCCTCCGCCTCCATCTCCTCCTCCTCCTCCTCCTCGTCCTCCTCCTCCTCCTCCTCCGCCTCGTCCTCCTCCTCCTCCTCTCCTCCTCCTCCTCCTCCTCCTCCTCCTCCTCCTCCTTCTCCTCCTCCTTATCCCCTCGCCCCCACGCGGCACCCAGGGATGGCCCGAAGAGACCTTCCAAGGCCACCCCCTTGTTCGCTTTGTTTCCTTAAATGTGTTTTTCGTCCCTTTTCCCCGTTTGATCTGAAGGGAAGGGTTTCTGAACGGGCTGGCGGAGGTGCTTTTTTGATCACAAGCGCACCAGATACGCCGGACGCCGTCCGCAGGCTGGTGGGAGTACTTTTTTGAATCGCGAGCGCACCGGGAGACGCCGGACGCCGTCACAGGTCGCAGCAAACAGGCTACGAGCGAATTGCGCACCAAGGGAAAGGAGGGAGGCGACGAGCACAGCGGGAAGGAACTAACAGGAGGCGGGCCTCGCTGCCGCTCAGAAGAAGGCGCCGGCGACTGGGGGGGAGCCGCAAGGCGGAGTGCATCGCCAAAATGGAGGGGAATTTTGGTTGAACGACACCCCGGGCGTACTGAAAGACAGGGACCACCGGCTCATCGCACCACGAGGACCAGGCGACAGGACCAAGGGTCGTTCCGTCGCAAGGTGGCGGTCGAATCACACGCGCCGCCAGGCGTCGACCAACTCACGTGCAGGCACTCAACAGACCAGGGTCCGGATCGCCAGACACCGTCAGAAACTGGTGTCGAGACCGCGTGCCTCAAAGCGGGGGGTGCGGGCGGGCGCTCGCGCACCGGGGTAGAGCCGCTCCATACAATCCATGGCACCGGATCGCCCCATGGAGGCGTCCAGCCGCAAACATATACTGGTGGGGATACTTTTTCGGTCGCGTCCACCAGCGAAAGCGCTAGCGGAGTCAGGAGCGCTACGGGTCACGAAAGCGGCCGAATTAGCTACTAAACGCGCCGCAGGCCGGCCGGCCCACTCACCCAGCAGCGGCTGACTGCGCGGGGGAGATGGCGAGCTGAAGGCGTCACTTGCAGCCCAGCAAAATGCTGGAAAATTCAAGTTGTGCCGTGAGGCAAGACCCACACGAAGCACGAGGACGATTGCGGCAGGCTGCGTGTCCAACATGCCGTCTGGGCGCCCAGGGGTGGACTGGTGGGGATACTTTTTTGGTCAGCGGCCCCGAGACGACTGTCAAGAGGCAAAGGCGACGTCCGGGCCACGGGCGAGGCCAATTTGCTAGACAGAGCGCTGCCGGCCAGAGTTGGCGGACAGACTGCTAGCACGGGCACGCGCACTGAACAAAATGACCTGACTTCGAGAGGCCAACGCACGAAGGCGCAGTAACCCTTACCACAGTGGGCAGGTCGCTGTGCCCAGTGAAAATGGAAGGCCCCGAAATGAGTCGCCGATGTGGCGCCAGACTTCAACGGTCGACCTGCGCAAGCCAGCCGGCTGAGCAGTCGAGAACAGTATACAGCGCGCGACAGCAGAAAAGGGTCCGAAGGCTGTACAGGCGTTGAAGGCTGCACCACTCAGCGCCCAGGCCAGTCTCAGTGATCCGCATCACAGTGTCGGGGGGGAGCCGTGCGACTGTGCTCCAAACAGCGCGCGCCTGCACGGCGCGGCCACAGGGTGCGAGGGGGCCCGCTGGCGTGGCGAGCATCGCCGACGGGGAAGCAGAGAAAGGGGGGGGGCTGCACGAGCGGCGGCGGCGCCGACTGCGCTGCCTTCAAGCGAGGCGCCAGGGGGGGCTTCACTGCAGTAGGCGCTGGAATCAGAACCCAGCCACGCCCAGACCGCCGCGCGGCACTTCCCCCAGGCCATTGCGCCAACACACACCACGAGTTCTTCCTAGGCCGTAGTAACCGTCGCTGGGGGCGATGAGCTGGACCACGAGCAGCGCGGAACACGGCGGGCCCAGGGGGGGGGGGGCAGCCACACCGACGCAAGCGGGGCGTCAGGCGGGCCCCGGGGCCAAGGGCGGGGAGCACCCACCGGGCCCGGGAGGGGAGAGGCGAGGGGCCGCAACGCCTCTCCCCTCGGTCTGGCCTCCTGCCACCGCGGGCCAGGGGCCGCGGCCCTCCTCTTGGGTCGCCCTGGGGGTCGCAGCTGATCGCCGCTAGAATTTACATTACACACCTCGGGGGTCGCAGCTGATCGCCGCCAGGATCTCTCTTACTCTTCTTGGGGGTCGCAGCTGATCGCCGCCGCGGTCTCCACGAAGAGAGAAGGCCCACCAGGGCCGCAACAAACGCAACAGATGTGAGCCTGCAGAAAGGCGCGCCCCTGAAGGTGGGTCCTCGGGGGTCGCAGCTGATCGCCGCTAGTGCCGATGTTGCCAACACTGTGGCCTGAAGCACAGGCCGATCCGCCGGCGCGCGGGGGGGGTGCTTCCGCCGCCGCCCCCCCGTCTCTGATGGACGGATGGCTGTCGCCGTCGGACAGCAGACTGGGCGCCCCCGGGACCTGTCTGTCCTGCGGGCGGGCCCCCTGTCGAGCAGGGGGGTGAAATGTCAGGGGTAGGTCCACATATCCAGTGCCGGCTGTCTAGCTATGCTGCGCCGTGGGTGAGATGTGAGGCAATTTCCGCCCCAGCGGATGTTGCCCCGAGGTATTACGGTCTGAGCCGGGCGCTGCGAGGTGAAACTGGCCCCTTAGGGGGATGGCAGGGGGTGGGAGGGACGGAGCACGTTGACCAGGAGTGCCAGGGGCGCTGCGACGGGTTGGCCCGGCACCGCTAGCCCCGGGTGTGAGAGCCACCCCTTGCCCACCATCGGGCGCGCTTGTCCGTGTACCGGTCACCCCCCTGGGGGAGCACCGCTTACCCTTTCCTTTCCAATCCGCGTCCGTCCATGGGGCTTTCTGCCGGCCCCAGGAGCTCCACTCCTGCCAGTCCTGCCACTGGCCGGGGGTGGCTGAGCCGATGGCGCCTGCCAAGCGGTCCTGCGCGGCTGCAGCGGTGGCCGTTCTGCGCTCTGTTGCGCATAGGGTGGGCATGCTGTTGCTGTCGTAGTCGCGTTGGGCGCGCGCACGGGAGTCGCGGTGCATGACCTTCATGTGCTTGTCCGTGACAGCTGCCCAATTGACGTTGAGTCCTAGCTCGCTGTCCATCTTGTAGGCGTCGCGCCCTGCGTCACTCCATGCCTCGAGGAATTCACTGCACGACTGGACTGCGTTCAATTTGGGGTTGCGCTTGTGGCTTCCGCCGAGCTCCTGCCTCGAGGCAGCCCTCTTCACCATGCGGCCCATATTCCATTGAACGCTCCTCCCAGCGTCTTTTGCAGGCGTGTTATCTTGTCCTGCACTGGTTCCTTCCTTTCCACGTCTGCAGCTGCTACGGTGCACATGTACATTGGGGATGCCTCCCATGGGGTCGTTTGGGTCTTCGCGGGGCGGCTGCGCGATCCTCACGCCCCTCCAGGGCGCTTCGTAGATCTCCACTCGCGCGGGGTTGCCCCCTGGAGATTTGGCGGCACGACCTTTTCCGTCCTCGGCGTCTTCCGACGCGGGCCGGCGGCGGCCCTTGCCCCCAGCCGCGCGGCTGAGGATGCGGTCGCCCCTGGCACCCGTGATGTCCCAGGTTGAGCTGCTTGCTCTTTTTGGGCTGTCTCTCGCCCTCCTAACTTCACGGGCGGCGTGCCGATCGACAGTCCGTTCGCACGGGGCCCAGGCATCGGGCCTGGCGGGCGGGTCCTTGAAGACGTTGAGGGGGTCGGAGGAATCCTCCTCCTCTCCTTCGTCTGCCACTGGTGTTGGGCTGACCGCCGGGCTCGTGTCTTTGGCTGTGTCTGACTCGCTTTTCTTGTCTTCGTCCCAGTCGACCACTTCCGGTTCGCCCTCGGTTCTGCCCGCCCGGCTGGAGGGGCCTCTACCTTCCGTCGGAGGACCGTCGCCCCCGTCGGCTCCTGGAGCGCGGGGGTTTGCTCTGGGAGCGCAGTCAGGAGTGGCATCCCGCTCAAGTCCGCGGCTGACTGTTGGGGGGGTGTCTGCGGCGTCGCCTGGGCTGTCCAACCAGGCTGCTGCTTGGGATTCAGCTGCCGCTGCGGAGTCCGTGTCTGTCTCGCGCGGGCCTCGGTTGGCCAGCACGCTGATGGTTCCGTCGGCGAGGGCAGCGCGGTCGACCCCCATGAGGTTTGTCAACAGAATGCTGAGCCGCCGGCGAAGGGGACACTGCCCTCGCTGTTCGGCTAGGTTGGCAGCGAAACTGCACCACATGGCCTCGCACATCCCATTGGACTTTGTCAAGTGGTAAACCACCCGTGCCGCCGCGGCCCGTCGACCGCCCCATGGGGCGCTGGGGGGGCGGCAATTGCTGGGGATCGTTTCTCCGTAGATTGTGACCAGGAACTGGCGGAGACGCGCTGGGGGCCACGATCCTTCATCGGTCTTATCAGAAGTTATCCCCTAACCGCGTTGCAGCACGAACTCAGCCCATCGCTTGTCGACGGAAGGGTTCCACTCGATCAGGCACTTCACCAAGGAGCGCATGGCGCCGACGGATTCCACCCCGGTGAGCCTGGAGGTGGAGCGGGCCGGCAAGACGGGCCCCTCTGGCGGGGAGATGTCGGGAAACAGGGATTCAATGTCCCGTGCAGCCTTCCCTGGCCCGTTGCTCTCCCCTAATGTGCTGTCGTGGTCCTCGCCGCTGGGGGTTGGCTCGCCGCTAGTGGCTAGCTGCCTTGAGCACGTGTCCTCGGCAGCTGCATTGACACTAGCCGGGGAAAGGTAGACGCTGATGTCGTGGTTTTCCGCCTGCACTTCTGCTGCCGCTGTCCGCTTGGCTGGCGCCGTGGGGCACACACTGGAGTGGTGCTGGTCCAGGGTGCGGTCGAGCGCGCCGGGTGCCACGTTCCAAATGTGGATGAGGCACCGTCTGCAGGCCCACCCTGCGTTCCACTGCTGTTGGGTCCAGAGTGCGGGCATGATATCCCAAGGCGGTAGCCCTGTCTCGGTGTTACAAGGCGCTCCGGGCTCCAGGCCCCACATAAAGCAGCCAAGTGCCGGGCTGGTTACCGACCACTCTAGCGGGGGCGACCCTGCCGGGCAGGTGTCACACTTGGCGGAGTAGGCGTTCGAGCGGTGCGAATCGGGCCCGAACCTTCCGTCGGACAGCTTGTGAGCTGGCAGGGCGGTGCCGATAGTCTGCGGCCTGTAGGCAGCGGGGGTGCTCATGACTAGGTCCCGCAGGTTGGTTGGGGTCTGCGCTGCGTCGGACCGGCCACATCCGATTGGGGGTAACTCCAGAGACGGGAGAGCGCGAGACCTCTTCTTGTAGCGTGCCTTGTCCAGTGTGCGTTTGCACGCCTGTAGATGCTGCTGAAGTGACTTCTTGTTGCCGCAGTCGCGCGCGGCGAGGGGGGCCTCGACGCCCCTCCTTTCCGAGGACTTGGCCCAGCACTGTTCGCAGAGCCACTTGCAGCTCTTGCCCTGCAAGTACGCCTGGGAGCGGTCTTGTGCCAGGAGTTCCCTTGTGTCGTCATCCTCCCAGGTACCGGCTGCACCCCTGATCCCTGTGTTTGGGCAGTCGCCCCCGTCGCAGTCGAAGCCGCCGCCCCCCTGCTCGACGCGGAACCCGTCGCCGCCCACCCTTGGCGGGGCGAGCGCTGCCCTGGGGGCCGGGGGCGCGGGAGAGTCTTCGTCGAGCCGCCTGTTGGACATGGCAATCCCCCCGCCGATGTATTCCAGGTCTGCCATTGAGCATGGGCGCCCGAGCCCTTCCTCGGACCCGCTGAGCTCCTTGTGGAGAGTGCAGATGGAGCACTTATCCTTGCCCAGGGACTTGACCACGGCTGGTTTGGCTAGCTCCTCTAGGACCCGCATGGGGGCCTCCAACGCGAACTTGCTCTTCAGCATTCCAGCCCAGGTAGTTGGGCACCCATGATTGGTTGTGACCCTGTGGTGGCGGGCATACGTGGCGAGCGCGCTGATGCGCTCGATGGCGCCCTCCAGCTTCCCGTGCAGGGATGATAGATCACACAGCTGGAAACCCCAGGCACTCGCAAACTTGGTTCGGTACTCCTGATGGACGCTCTGCCAGGGGAAGCAGATACCCATGGCTGCTTCTATGATGCCCCGGTGGCCTCTGGATGCGGGAGGGGCCAGAGCGTCGCTCAGGGCTCGCGCAGTTGGAGCATCATGACCACGAGGGGGGCCCTGCGTTAGGGCGTGCAGAGGGAGGCAAACTGTGGAAAACAATGTTTTATTCCATGTATGGAAGAAGTGTCAGAAAAGTGTGCAATCACGAAACGGCCGAAGTATGAGTGTGAAACCGCAAAGAGATCAATATGTGAAATTGGATGCACCCAAAAAGAGAAGTGTGACTTCGGCGATTCTTCAAAGTACAAGTGTGACTTCAACGAAAATCCGAAGTACAAGTGTGACTTCAGCGAACAGCCGAAGTACAATCTCGCAGTAATGCCCATGTCCTCAGCTGCGGCATTTCACCGCCATTGCGCGAACGGCGCGCGCTGAAAACACTCGACGCCCGCGGCGTCCAACGCGCGCCTTTCCTGACTCGCAAATTCACGTGCTGGCGCGCGCGACGCCCCCGGGCAAACACGAAAGGGCCGCGTCGCAATCCGTCGGGTTGCGCGCCCCCGCATCTATCGAAGCCGATTTCTCCGCGCCCGCCCGCCTTTGCCCTGCGATTGCCTTGCTCGTGAAACGCGCAAGTGCAGCGGTCCATTGTTCATTGGGCCAGGAAAGCCCCATGCCGAACAATTCGCTCCACCGCGCCCCCGATGCACCCCTGAAGAGGGTGAATCCGAGGCCGGCGAATCGACCAAACTTCCCCCGCGCGGGCGCGCAGAAGGAGGCCGCCCAGAAGTCGTCAACGACGCAGCCCCGATCTTGGAAACCAGCCGCCATGGCAACGAAAAGGCTGGAAACGCGCGAGGCGAAATCAGCGCGCATACATGCGCGCGGCCGCCTCTTGGTCTTCGGCGCGTCTCCACGCCGGGGCACAGGGCGAGCGAACCCCCGACGCGGCGGGAGGGGCGCTCGAGCCAAGAAGGCAGCGGAAAAGGCGCCGAGGGAAGAAAAAGGGGCGGGGGCGGAGAAGAAGAGAGAAAAACAACTTGGGAGGATGGGGGATAGAAAAAAGGGAGCGGAGGAGAGACGGAAGCCCCCGCGGAGGATGGGAGAAGCGAAAAAGGGAGCGGAGGAGAGCGGAGGAAAAAAGGGAGCGGATGGGAGAGGGAAAAACAACTTGGGGTGGACACCCCCGCGCTCAGGGTCCCTGAGCGCGGGGGTGTCCAGGGGGTGACCGTTGCTGCTGAGAAGGGGGCGCCTTTGTTCTGCGTTGGATTGGCCTGGGCGAAGCAGGGACTTAAGGTGCTGCATCCCTGGGCGCGCGCGGTGTCGTCTGCATCCCCCAGTCTATTGGCTCCATGCCTCTGGGAGCTGTTGTAGAACGCCAGGGGGGTGCAACGGCTGGCGCCCTTCGGGCGGTGGCTGAGGCCCTTCACGTTGGGCGAGGGGGGGAACGACGCTTCTGGGGCCGCCAGGCGCGAGTTAGCCCAGGGGTGCCCAGCCCGAGGAACCAGACCAGGGCGGCCCACGTCAGGTTGTAGACTAGGTTGCTTGCGCCAATGCCCAGCTCGACGTCGCAGCAGAACCCTAGATGGCTCCACGCCTTGCGGTCGAGCCGGCCTGGCTGCCTTGGCGCGTCGGCTATGGAGTACTGGCGGGGGCGCAGGCCGGAGACGGTGAACAAAACGACCCCCATGGCGGGGCCCTCGACAAGCCTCTGTAGGCTGCTGCGGATGGCGCCCCCAAGGCCGCTCCACGAGAACTCCGGATCCAGCCGTGCCGCTATCCTGTCTGCGAAGTTCTTCTCCATTGAGGCTCGTGCTTTCACGATCGCGCTGCCTAGCCCTTGGATGACTTCGCCCCCTGCATGTGAGGGCGACTCGGGGATCCATGAGGAGAGGTCCCTGATGGGGTCGGATCTTTCGTCGACCGTGAGTGCCCATCGACTGCCTATGTCCCCCGCGCGCGAGAGGCACGCCCACAACTTGGCGAACCTTCCGCACTCAAAGGGCCCCCGGAGGCGCGACCCCGCGGCCGCGGCGAACATCCCCCCGTCACCGATGATATCCACGTTGCGGGTGGCGCGGGCGATTGCCACGTTCACCCTGTCGGCGTTGTCCACGAAGCCCCAGTCGCGCCAACAGTTGGACCTGGTTGTCGGGAAGACGACCAGGTCCGCTTCGCCGCCCTGGCTGGAGTCAATGGTCGAGATGGTGAGCTTGCCACTCGCAAGCTGCTCGTCTGCGATGCGCCGTAAGCCAGGGAACCGCAGGGAGATGCCAGTGAGCTCTGAGCTCCGCTGCACGAAGACGCTGGCGTAGTCGCTTGTGTCGGTGGAGCGCTCTGGGGGGTGGGCTGAAGGGCCCTTGCCCTGGGCTGTTCCGTCTTTCCCTTTCCCTTTGCCTTTGGCCTTGGACTGCCTGAGGGCACCGTTGACACTGCGCACGCTGCGGGGCCATCCGTTCTCGAGGATGGCGCACTGTAGCTGGTAGCCGACGACCACTCGCACTGCGGCCCCCCCGTGCATGGCGGGAAGGAGGGCCCGCACGATGTCCACCGTCTGCGCTGCCTCCAGCAGGTTGGCGCGTCCTGCGCGTAGCCTCGATGTAACCTCCAAAGAGGGGTTGTCGACCAGTAGAAATCGGAGCCGCTTTTCGGCGCCTTGGTTTCCTGGTTCGAGGCATCGCAACATCTGCTCCATGTCGTCGCTGGTGGTGCGCGCTGCCTTTGCTAGGTCTACGACTCTGGTGTCGCTCCAGGGCTGGAACTCTCGCCATGGTAGACCCCTGATCAGCGGTCTCTGCGTCAAAGGGTCGGTTAGGCCGGTGCGCACTGTGCTGTTGTAGAAGACCCAGTTTGGCCAGGCCAGTAGCAGGGGGCGCATGCGGTAGCATAGGCTGAGCTGTACCACGGCAGACTGGTCCACCCCCAAAGCCTGGTGTAGACGGTCGAAGATGGAGAGGCAGAACCCTTGGTCCGCAGCCTTCCTGGAGATGACTGCGGGGGGAGCTGCTTGGGGTCGCCCACCAACACCAGATGTCCTCCGGAGCGGATGACGCTGCCCAGGGACATGGCGGCCATTAGCTCGTGTGCCTGCCCTGCCTCGTCTACGATGAGAAGGGCAAGCGGGGCGGCCTTCTTTAGTGCTTCCGCAGATTCATGCGCAGCAATGACTGTCTTCGCGCCCTTGAGCAGTTGGTTCCTGAAGGCGGGGAAATCTTTTGAGGATGCCGCCGGCCGTCTGGCAGTGCCCTCGGGGGGGGGGGGCCCTGCCAGCTCCTTGACTACTTTGAAGTCTTTGGCGAGACGCACGCATCTGGCGGGAAACCCTGAGAGGGAGCCCAGCTTGTCGGCTTTGTGGGCAGCGATTAAGGCCAGTGCCGGCTGGTCTGCGGCCGCGTTGGAGCCTGCTGCCAGGGCGACTGTCAGCCCGGGGAATAGCGCATTAGACCATGTGTCCAGGGTGGCGACTGAGAAAATTGTCTTGCCTGTGCCAGGGGGGCCGTGTACGATCGTTACGTGGTGCAGGGTGGAGGCTGCGAGGGCCCTTGTGGCGTCGCGGTTGAGGCTGTGGCGCTTGGCGCCTTCCTCCAGGGACTTATGCGATGGTAGGTCCCAGGCACGCTGGAAAACCTGTCCAGTGGTTTCGTCCACCTCTGCGTCGGAGAGGGGGGGGGCGGCCGGAAGCCCTGTGGGGGGGGGGGTAGCGCCGAGACGGCGCCCGGCGCGGGCAGGTCGGTGCAGGGGAAGCGGACCTCTAGAGTGGCTATGGCGCGTGCGAGTAGGGTTTGCCCACTCTGTGCTGTGTTGCGGACGCCGTTGGCCAGGGCCTTGCCCTTTTTGTCGGCCGCGCGAAAGGTGAGGAGATAAGTGATGACGTCCAGGGGGGTCCCGATTAGGTCGCCAGGGACCTGCTGCAGCCTGTAGATCTCGGTGATTGCGGTTGAGATCCGCCGAAACTGGAGCATGGAGGGGCCTTGTCCAGCCTGTACCACGATTGACCCACGTAGGTGGGCCTATCGATGCTGTCATCCGCGTGGAATTCCCCGAATTTTCCGGCGTCGTACACGACTATGCATTCGTTGCTGGGGTACCGAGTGCCCTGTCTGAGCCCCAGAGCCTGGCAGTCACTCGAAGGGATCGCACCTCCGAGGTCTGGGGGCCATAGAAGCTTGACTGAGGCGACCTGGTCCACTGCTGGGCTGGTGATGCTGAGGAGGAGCACGCGAGCATCCTGTCCCGCGCCCTGGCCTTTGAGGAAGATTCTGAACACCTCAGGCCAGTGTAGATGAAGTAACACCTTTCCTCAGACTGTAGCAGTCGAGGGTGTCGCACTCTGAGTTCTGGTTGATGGGGGTGACTGACACTCCTAAAGGCGCAGCTCTGCCTTCTCGTGAGATCCGTCCTGGCCTTGATAGAGTTGTCCCAAACCGTCTCGGTCGATGCCATGCATTCGGTCCAGGCCAATCTTTCGAGAGCGCGCCCTCTTTGCCTCAGATCCTGTTCCCAGTGCGTTGGGAGGTGGACAGCCTCTGTGATTAGCCCCACTGGGACGTGCAGACGAAACTGGGCGTCTCCGCAGCTGGCGTGAAGAATTTGGCGGGGATCTCGAAGGGGATGGGGATGGGGGTCGGATAAAAGATACTGACCATCCGCGAGAAAACGCCCCGTATAAGCGGGGTCGCGGCCCAGGGGCCTGGCCTGCGCGGCCGCAGACGCGGATGCGTGCTGGCCGCCCGCGAAGGGCCCCCTCTGGGGATACCCGTCGGCCGGAAGAAGCGGGCAGAAACACAAAGCAGGAAGCTCCTCCTCTTCCTCCTCCTCCTCCTCCTCCTCCTCCTCCTCCTCCTCCTCCTCCTCCCTCTCCTCCTCCCTTTCCTCCTCCTCCTCTTCCTCCTCCTCCTTTTCCTCCTCCTCCTCCTTTTCCTCCTCTCCTCCTCCTCCTCTTATTATTCTTCTTAGTATTCGTATTAGTTGTGTTATTATGATTATTATTATTATTAATATTACTATTATTATTAGTAGTAGTATTATTATAAGTATTAGTATTAGTATTATTGTTGTTATTATTATTGTTATTAGTCTCATTATTAGTATTATTATTCTTATTATTATTATTATTATTAGTATTAGTATTAGTAGTATTATTGTTATTATTATCATTACTATTATTATTATTATTAATATTAGTAGTATTAGTATTAGTAGTAGTAGTATTAGCATTGTGAGTAGTATTGGTATTATTAGTATGCTGATTATTATTGGTATTATTATTAGTATTAGTAGTAGTAGTAGTAGTCTTTTTATGGTTGTTATTAGTATTCGCCTTCTTATTGTTATTAGTATTGTTATTATTCGCCGTCGCCTTCATAGTCTTATTGTTAGTATTGTCATTATTGGTCTTATTCTTCGTAGTAGCCTTATTCGTCTTCTTATTCGTATTATTATTCGTCTTCTTCGTATCAGTATTATTCTTATTCGTCTTATTCGTATTCGTAGTATTCGTGTTCTGCTTCTTATTATTCTTTTTCGAAATAGTATTCTTAATAGCAGTATTAGCATTCTTCTTCGTATTCTTATTATTTTTATTAGTAGTATTATTATTATTCGTAGTAGTAGTAGTATAAGTATGCTTATTCTGAATAGTAGCATTATTCGTCGTCTTATTATTATTCGTATTAGTAGTATTCGTAGTATTCTTCTTCGTATTATTATTCTTCTTATTATTATGAGTATTAGTATTCTCATTACTATTAGTATTAATACTATTCTTCTTATTGCTATTATTATGAGTATTATGCTTATTCTGCGTCTTAATAGTATTCTTCTTAGTATTATTATTATTATCAGCATGATTATTCTTCTTATTATTATGTTTTGTCTTAGTAAGAGTATTATTATTCTTCTTATTAGTATCCTTATTCGTATTATTATTATTCGTATTATT
>CAUYUJ010021114.1:45436-112679 GCA_963575745.1 Prorocentrum cordatum | reverse complement strand
ACGTGACCCCTGCAGCGATCAGCCGCGTTACCAGCGTTGCCTACCCGAAGAAGGCATACTGATTTAAGGCTTTAGCAATGAATCATGAAGAGGAGCGTTTTGGAGTAAGTGGGATATCTTCGCTTGAATGGGAAAATATCAACAGCGGGGGGAGGGGAACAAGACCCACTTCAGGGGCATTAGGAAGCAACAGAGAACATTGCGTTTAACATCGGCTGCGCAAACATAGCGGAAACCAAAACTCGCCGTGGTGGTACCTGCCAGTTCCTTGTGGCGAGATATTTTGTCTGCGTTCGCCACCGAGCTCACACTGCTGTAGCTAACGGTTGCTCTGAAACATTATAGAAGCATTTATTATGCTACGATGTACATCCTTTCCACTGTCCACCCACTCCATCGCTCGCTCAATAACGCCTGCTGGAGCACCGTGACAGGAGAGACGACAAGCGGACGCAGAGAGGGGCGGAGAATGCTGGGAGAAGGATGGGGGAGGGGAGAAGTGGGGCGACAGGCGCTGGCCGAGGCTGCATGGTGGACTCGTCTGCAGGAAGGGCGTGCCCGTGGTCGCCAAGCACAGAACACGCAGCCCACCAGTCGGCCAAACTAGAAAAAGAAAAAACGCCATAAACATAAACTTTTGGCGATCCGCGCGGATTTCTTGGATCTGCACTGGACCCACCTCCCTGGCGCGCGGAGCGCGCCAGGGGCGGCGCCGGAGGCGCCGCCAGGGGGGGCCCAGCGCGGACCCAAAAAACCCGCGCGGAGCGCCAAAAGTTTCTGTTCATGGCGTTTTTTCTTCTTCGACAGACGGGTCTTGCCGTGCAGGCGGCGCTGCCACGCCAAAAGGGCCCTCCTGCCGTGCCGCGGCTCCCTGCGCCGACACCGCTCACGCGCGCGGCGCGCCTCGCGCTGCGCTCCAAGAGATCACTGCTGTCGGGCCTAGGCTTAGGTCGGGCATATCCCCCTACAGGCGGACTCGGGAGGAAAAATGAAAATCGTATATATATATATATATATCAACAAAAAACAAGCAAACAAAAAAAACGGAAATTCGTCCCCAGACTAGGTTTGATTATTTTGAATATTTCTCCTGTAGAGGGACATGCCCGACGGAATTCTAGGCCAAAAAGACATCCTTCAAGAGCATGAGACCCTCAGGCTGGCCAAAAACAGACGGAACATCCAAGGGCACCCTCCCCAGGATGCACAAGAGCGTCCAGCAAGCACGAAGAGCATGGGAGCGCCCTCCCCGGATCGACCTCGATCTTGTGCCTCGGTCCGACTGGGCTTGTCAACCCCGCGCCTGCTTCTGGCCTTCTCATTAATCTAGAATATCAGAATATCCATGTTTGGGTCGGCGGCGCCTCGCGTCCACGTCGTCCTTCACCTCGCGGATCCTCCGCTCCAATTCCTCCTGCGCCAGAGGGGCCGCGGGCCCACGCTGACATGGACGGCCTCTGTTAATCCACTTGCATAAAACGGGCCAGCACGTCTTGTGGTACCCTCGCGTTGGATCGCACGTTCGCTTGCTCGCTCCCTTGAGGAGGCTCGGATCAAGGGGAATATTGAGCTGGGATCGGCGATAGGGCCCAGATAGCCAATCAGCACGTTCCTGGGCGGGGTGGGCTCTTGGGCTCCTATTAGGGATGAATTAGCGATTGGTGGTCGATGCGTCCCCATCTCAGCCGATCCCCCCCCCTAACGTTTGCCCCTGCTCCCTTGCCGATCGAGGTCCACAGAACTGCCTGGAGCATGTGCCAATTAGATAGAAGATCAGCCGCTAGGGAGATCAGCGACATGTGACATGAACGCAGCGCGGCTCAGGCCGAGAGAAGACACACTGGATGCGTTGCGGCAATCTCCCTCGACTTGGAAAGCGTGCAACCCTGACATTCCAAAGTCGCACCCCAGCTACGGAGGGGGCAAGCTCTGCAAACTCCTTGAACTTCTTGTCCGCATCTGAAATAGCCTGGTCAGAGAGGCTACCACACGCACTGCCACATTCACTGCGCAACTGGAGAGGAATCGTGGACAAAGACCCCCAGATCTCCAACGTCGTGATTTCTCGCAGCGTGGATTTCACAGGTCCGGACACTTTGCCCAGACCCAGTTTTTCATCCCGAGCCGTTCGTTTGATGGTCTCGAAACCTCCCGTCGCGATTGTTTCCACGACGCGAAGTGGTGGGGACAGCAAGTGGACTCGTCCTCCCTCTTCCTCTTCATCCTCCTCCTCCTCTTCCTCCTCCTCCTCATCCTTGTCCTCCCTGCCCCCCCTCTCCGAGAAGTCAAGGCGAAGGCGGGAGAAGCAGCAGAAACAGGAGCGACAGGAGCACGCGCAAGGGGGCGCGCACGATGAGATCGTAGGATCACGGCGCCGCGACTGCTGCACCATGGCATCCCCCACTGCTCAAAGTTTGGCGCTTATATGAATATATACATATATCGGAGGTTGGGGGGTGAGTCCGACGTGAAGCGGAGACCTCCCCTACCGGAAAATCGATTTCGGTTTCGGGTTCGTGTCGTGCGTGCGGTGCGCGCGTGCGGGCGAAGCGAAGCTGCGTGGGCGGGCGAGAGGACTCCTCCTGTGGCTGGGCCGCAGCCGGACCTAATGCAATTCCTCCGGCGGCCGGTGCCCCGCGGTGTCCCGCCGGTGTCCCGCCGGAGTCCCGAAATCCTCCTGTGGCTGGGCCGCGGCCGGACCAAATGTAACTCCTCCAGCGGCCGGTGCCCCGCGGTGTCCCGCCGGTTGTTTTTTGTTTGTTTTCTTGTTGTTTCGTTTTTTTGGTTTTTTTGTTTTTTTCTTTTTCTTTCCAACCTCATCAATTCTGTGAAAACAAAGGGAAGGAGGCGACACGCCTCTGTCTTAGACCAAACCTGCAACGCGTTGGGAAGCAGGAGGTCGGGGAGACGCGGGAGAGGCCGCGGCTCCAACCCCCGCCCACACCATTCAGGCCTTGCTGTACGGAGAGTGCGGGGGGGTGGGGGCGCAGTGCGCCAAGTGGCAGGAGCTGCCACCAAGAAAACTAGGATGCCAAAGTCGGCCACCCACACAAGGACGACGAGACCTGCCACCCCAGGTGCAGAGAGCGCCAGGACGGCGGCAGGCCTCGCCCCAGATGTGGGGCATGCACACGGATGCCTGCCCTGAGGGTCAGTCGCATCGGGCCGTGCGCCGCTGGCAGGAACGAAAACAAAACACACACCACGCGCCGTCCGCGCGAACAATTGCAAAGCACTGCATGCACAGGGCAAGTGCTAGGACGCAGGGGATGGCCGTCTCCCCTCTCCCAGCTTGAACTTATTTGCCACGGGCAAATCAGAACAGATCAAAATGAAATCGCGCTTTCCGCACAACCTCATGGGTGCAATAAGAAACTGAAAACAAAAGGCGACGCCAGGACGACAAAGCTAGAAGGCGTTTCTTTATGTTCGGCGATGACGGGCGTCATGGGGGGGGGGCGGGGGGGGGTATGACGTGACGCCCCCCCCCGCCGTGTGGCTCCGGCACCACAGCTGCGCCCGCGCGCACGACGCGACGTGCGACGAGCGACGAGCGACGACGACGACGACGACGACGCGAGCAGCATGTAAGTGGCGATCTGCCCATTGCGCCTGTGTGCACCACAACGCTCGCGTGCACCACACCGCGCGTGTGCACCACAGCGCCTGCGTACACCGCAACAGCCGTGTGCAACGCGCCGCCCGTGTATACTACAATACGTGGGAGCACTACAGCGCCGGTGTACATACACCGCAGCAGCCATGTGCAACACAACGCCTGTGTACACCACAGTGCTTGCGTGCACCGCAGCGCCTGTGCACGCCACAGCGCCTGTCTACACCACAGCATCCGCGTGCAACGCAGCGCTGCTGTACACCACAACGCATGCGTGCATAGGACAGGTAGTAGGAGCATGTACGTCAGGATCTGATGCGGACAACTAAACGCCACGCCAGGAAAGTTCTGATAGTCGAATGCGACGTTTTTCCCTCCCTCCTCCTCCTCCTCCACCTCCTCCTCCTCCTCCTTCTCGTCCTCCTTCTCCTCCTTTTTACCCCCTGTCGTGCGGCTTGGCGGCACAACGCACGTGCGCATCTCAGCGTGCACCGCAGAATGGTCGTTTGAATCGGGCCACTTGGTTCTCGAACAGCCAGAGTAGCTGGAACCTCCTGGACGCAAATGGGAGTTACGGTGATGCGGGCGGACTCGGGGGGACTCGTAGATTCCAGCGGCGCTCTTTTGCCCATGGGAATTTATTTTCCATTGTTTTCTCTGGAATCCACACGCGCTCCATTTTGTCACAAAGATTCCTTCTGGAATTCTATACACAACAATGATGCTGTGTTGCACACGGCTGATGTAGTGCACACAGGCGCCGTGGCGCACACAGGCACTGCAATGCAAGCGGGCATTGTGATGTACAATGGTGCTGTGTTACGCACGGCTGATGTAGTGTACGGAAGCGTTGTGGTGTACACAAGAGCTGCTGTGCCCGCAGGCACGGTGGCACAAACTGACGCTGTGTTGCACGCGGCTGCTGTGGTGTACATCGGCGGTGTGGTTTACACAGGCGCTGTGGCGCACGCGGGCACTGCGATGTACACAGGCGTTGTGGTGCATATCGCCACCTACATGTTCGTGCTACCCGTCCTCCGTCACTCCTAACCATTCCCAAACGCCGGTGGCGCGAAACGTGACGTCATCGACCCCCTCCCCCCCAGATGATTGCCGTCATTGGCCCGGATTTAACAACAGGCTCCAGCCGCGTCCGCGCGCACGACGACAATGAGCGACGAGCGACGAACCACGAGGGACGACGACGAACGACGACGACGACGACGACGACGACGACGACGCATGCGGACCAGACACCTATGCGGATTCCTACGCAGACACCTACGCGGATCCCAACGCGCACGGCGGCAGTGCCCGGAGCGCACTGGGGGGGGGAGCGTTACGTCATAGGGGGGGGGGGGCGGGGGCCATGACGCCCGTCAAGCCCCAAGCAATAAAGAAATGGCCTCCTAAGAAAACCCTGGTGTACCTAACACCAGGACGGCCCCCAACTTTGCCCCTGGTGTGGGCCTGACTCACCCACCGTTCCAATGCCCCAGTGACGGGCCCTCCAGATACGGCCACAGACCAACTGGGCAGAGCGATCAAGGACCCGCCGCCATCCGCTCCAACGCAGGGGACAAAGACTTCAGGCAACCGAGTCTGATAAAGGGAAATGCAACGGTCGGGGTGAGAATTTACCCCGTGCCAGACCCTTGGAACAACGTACCACAGGAAATACAGACACATAATAATACTGAGAGAACTCACGAGTGAGAAAAGGCTCGCCTACCCCTGGTGCAGGGAGCGCCAGGACGGTGGCAAGCCTCTCCCCACAAGTGGGCTGAATAAAAAGTGTCTGCCCCGAGGGCGCTCACAGGGCGTCAGTCCGAGGAGCCAGAATCCGCGTCAAGACGGGTAGCCGCTTTGACCAGCGATCTACCGAGCTCGCGCCTCTTCTCTTCCTCCTCCGAGTCCGACAGGGAGGCGGAACTTCGACGAGGGCGGGCTCGGTGCCCCTGGGCCAGGTCCGAAAAATGCAAAGGGCATTCAACACGGACTGAAGCACGCTTGGGATGCAAACCTCGCGAGACAGCCAACCAAACTCTCTTTCCGAACTCCGTGGGTTTGGCGGTGCATTTTCCCAACAGGCCTTTACAACGCCCATGGGAGGAATGGCATTTACAGGAAATACAGACAGGAAGATGGCCTGATCGCTGCAGTCCAAAGCGATGCAACGATGGCCATGTTCGGCGACATCGCCAATGGGCTGCTCTCTGAGATCAGGACAAACACCGGGGCGAGGTTTACGCGGCAACTTACGTCGGACGACCTTCAGGCAGCAGGAACAACGCCAGAAAGCCCCAAGATGGAGCCGTTTGTGCTCCAGACCTGGAACACGCTGGGGCCTAGGCGGCTGAATGCATTCCACCTCACCGAATTCTCGCAGAGACTGAAAACGGGGAAGCAAATTCATCGCAAAAGAACCATAGGCCCTGGCATAGTTTAAATCGATTTGGAACTCCCGCTCAAAATCAGGGTCCGTGGGATGTTGGTCCAAAGCGATTTCGGCAAGACGATCCGCATCGTCATTACCAACACGCCAAAAACCAGTTCCGAGGAAATGTCAGGGTCGCCGAAGGACTGGTGAGACTTGACATGAGCGACCCTCAACGAGTGTTTAAACCCTTCGAAGGCTCGGGTTTGCAGTAGATGGCCAGCGTAGATCCTTTTGTCGGAGAGTTGCGACTGCCGTTCAAGGGCAAACGACCGGACCACATTCAAACAGTCCGAAACCAACTCCGACGGACCTTCAATCAATTGGATGGCAGCTAACGAGGCACAAAATTATCCAGCCGGGGGCGTCTGGGGCATCTGGGGCCAGACTGGGCCCGAGGCGGATGCAAGCCGAACCTGCTCATTAGAATACAAAATCACGGACCAAGAGGCTCTTGACAACTCTTTTATAATCCTACGCGAACAAGAACCGTCAACAAAAACAACACCCGAAAATTCTGGCAGGGGAGGGGGGCACGTGCCAAATAATCTCGAATGCGTCTTCGCCCATAGGCACGGGGGGCGGGCAGCGATCTCCAGGGCGCGGCAGGGCGCCTCGGGTGACCACGAATAGTTAATCAGACGAACTCACATAATCTTTGACTCCGTTAATCACCTCATCCTCGATCAGCCCCCTCCTTTCCTCCTCGAGAGCTGAGCAGCACCAGAGACGGTGAAAGATAGAATCGGACGGACCGCCACATAAGTCGCAGATATCAGGAAATTGATAACCACGGCTGCGAGCTGCCACGCGAGTCCAAGCGCCGTCGCACGAACATGCCCAAGAGCCCCCTGCTGCAGGGGGGTAGACTTCGAAGAGGATAAACACGAAGAAACCACGACGGAGGAGAGGCGATCGTGGACGAAGTGGCGCTTAGCAGCGATGCCCCTCTCCAATATCCTGAGGACGGCCGAGCGAAGATGAGTCCTGAGGGGGGCAGGGGGCGTGCAAAATAGCCCGTGCACCGAGCCAAGGTCGTCCTGGAGGCGATTAAACTCGAGCATACTCCAACCCAGTCTGTGCAGGGCTAATCTAACAGCCGAGAGGGGGCCAGTAACACCCCTCACCCAGACCTCCCTACGCCACCTGGCAACGCAAGAGACCTGGACCCGCCAGGAGGGACCCCCCTTTAAGAGCATCAGAGTGGACAGGGAACGCTGACCCGCAGAAGGCTTGAGCAGGCGACCGAGGGAGCGTCTGAGTTTCGGAAGCTCCGACAAAGAGAGCCCGAAACACTCCGACCCATAACTAGACACGGGGAGGGGCCAGCCACCCAGAGACGACGAAGACGACGACGGGCAAGGTGCCTCGAGGGACGCCCCAACGTGACGGCCCTCGCCACCCCCGCCGCCCTGCGCTTTTTAGCCTTGGAGCTTCGCCCCAGGACCCTCTGAGCACGACCCTGCGCGTCGCCAACCCTGGAATTGACCCCAGAGGAAACCAGAGGCCCCGTGAGTTCCAGACCAAGCTTTGTTGAATGCGAAGCCCCGCCCCTCGGCCGCTACAAATCGGGGTGGCCGTGTCGGCCGAGAGGGAGGCGCCGATCGCAATCGACGCCTTCTGCAGTTGCCGAGCACCTGCCGTGGCTCCTTCCACCACCTCCTGGAAATTCCCTACAGCCGATATACTGCCATCGTCAACGTAGAGCTTGAAATCGACAACAGGGCTCTAGGATATAGCGTCTAGGGGGTCGAGGGCAGCGACGCGGATCATCGTCGCGGCCATGCTGCGGCCCGCCGCCGATCCACTCAATGCGAAAACCCCACTCGACACCATAGCCTGGAGCACGAGGTGCCGCACAGACGCACAAGCACGGAAGGCAAGGCGGCCGACTGCAAGCGGGAATTCGCGCTGACAACACCTCTGCTGCAGCCGGCGCAACCGTAAGAGTTCATAGTATTTGGAGAAGTCAAACAACAGATTGACAGCGATCTTGGAAGATAAAACACCAGCGTCAGCCTTGAGAAGTTGTCTCCAAACAGTGCCCCCTGCTCCAGTAAAAGCACCAGCTGCAAAATATGGCCGCGCGCGCGCGGCTTCCCATGCATGGGCAATCGGCCTTCGGGCCTTTGCCCAGACACGGCACGGCGCCGTGAAAATAGCAATGGGACGCACACCCACGGGAAACTTAGGAATCAAAACATGATGACAGTCGCCAGCTGGGCCGGCAGCAAACCAAAAGTTTCCATGGCCAGAAACAAATCCAAGAGGCACTGCAGGCCCTCGTCGCACAACCAGCCCAGGTGACGAAGGCGGAAACCATCAGTGGCAACAGCCGACCTCTCCGTTTGTCGGAGGCAGATTTTCCCAACCACGTCCAGTTCGAGGTGAGGAAGCTCGGGGGCAGGCGGGAAATCCGTCGTCGGGGTCGGCGGGGTGGGCGAAGCCCGCCAGAAGGATTTTTACTTACTGGACTCAGCAGCTAAAATACTCTGAGGATCACTAACAATTCTGCCTCCAGCCGCCACTCGGTGGCCAAATGCACGTTTCGCCCGTCATTGTCGATGCCCTTGAGGAGCCAAGCCCTCCAAGCTTGAGAGGCAGAGTTGCGGGCAACTTGCTCAGCCTGGCGCCGCGCTTCCCTGACATGACCCTGGAACTCACTGATCCTACAACCGAGGCCCTCAGGCCAGGGGTGGAGCGACGAGGAATGGCACATGTGGAAAAGGTGACGACACCCACCCTGGCGCTTGACAATGGTCGGCGGCAGCGCGAAGCCGCAAGAAATAGCGTGGGAGAGGCCAGCCAGGAGAGGGCGCTGGATACTGGCCTCGAGCATGAAAATGGCTTTCCAAAGCCACCTGACAGAGACCAGTTCGCGCCGGCGAAGTGGTTTCACATCCCGAAGGTAAACTGGTTGCCAAACAATGCCAGGGACGACCCCGCGGGCCCCTGGGGCCTCGAGCTCAACCCCCGCCAACTCCGCAACTTCAGCTTCCGCTATATCCGCCCAGGCGCGAAAAGAACTTGCGAGGAGGGCCTGAGATCCCCCCCCCCTGTCCAGCCCGAGCAGCCATGAGCGCATCCTGCAACAAGTCCTTAGCTGGCTGGTAGCCGGGCGGTGGGCCACACGGCCCGATCAGGCGAGCAGGCGGGACGCGCTGCGGCCGCGCGAGCGCCGTCGCACGGAGCTGCCCGCACTGCGGAGACAGCGTGATCTGCACAGGCCAGCGCGGCGAGAGATCTCCACCCGACACGAGTTCCAGGGATTAGATGGCAGAGCTAAGGCCAGGGCCAGCCACAAAATAATCGTTCATCTTCACCCCACTCGTAGTTTGACACGTCCCAGCACATGCAAGGTAGAGAATCACTACACCGCCGCACTGCTTAGGAGATCCATATTCACGTAGATCACACGGGGGGGGATTGCTATCACCACAAATAAGCCAAGGGAGGCAGGAGCCCGTGGAGGCCTGACCTGCGCCCGACAACAACTGCTGGTTGTACTGGTCGACGCCAGTACCACCCCTAAGGTAAATCGACGTCATCGAGAAATCCAGACAACCAGGAGCCCCCACGACTCCTGAGATGACCCGAGACGGGGACGGCGAGGCGATACCATGGTGCAGGCCCAGGAAGTCTCGGACGAATATCGCAACACCTCCCTTGGAGCCAGCGCCGCCCCCTGGAGCCGCTGGGCCTCATATGGCACGCCACTCGCCCCGAGAAGACCAGGCACTCGCTTGCTCCAAACGCTCCCCCGCCAGAAGGTGGCGCTCCTGCACGCAGACGACACGCGCGGAGGTATTAAGCAAAAACTATTGGCCAGACCCCCGCCCTGAGACGTTGGCAGTCGCAAAAATCAGGGCGAGGTCGAACCCACGTTCCTGGGACGGGGGGGGGGGGGGCAAGCGGAGGCGAGGAAGGGGGGGGGCCTGGCGCCCCTGGGCCTGGGCCTGAGTAGGCGACAAAAAGTTCAGGACCCGTCGAGCACACAGTTTAACCCAGGTGAGCCTGGACCAGAATTGGGAAATGGCGGGCTGGCTAAGCCCGTCCAGAATACTACAGGTGGGTGTGGCGAGCCCCCCCCCCCCCCCCCCTCCCCTCCTCAAGCTGCGGCTGTGCCACCTGAGGGGGGGGGGGGGGGGGTCCCCGTGCTGCAAAATGGCGGCCGCTGCCACCCGAGTGGCCCGACGCGCCGCGCCCTCCACCGAGGAGGGCGCGGGGCCTTCAGAGGTGGCAGAGGCAGGAGCGGCTGGAACAGGCGGGGCAAGCTCAGAGGGGGGCACTGTGCCCTCAGGTACTGGTGCCGCTGGAGAGGCGCCTCCTGCTGCGGGCCCCCCTTCACCGCCCGCTCCATCGACCTTACGCTTTTTCTTCTGGAGACGTCCAAGTAAGGCTTGATGTTCCTCCTTCGCCGCCTTGATCTTAGCCGATGCGTCCCCGAATAGCACCCCGATAGCCGCCTTGATGTCGGCCTGCAACTTCTCCATTCGCTGGTTTGCTTCATCTCGAGTACGCTGGTCCAACTCATAGATGCCGTCGTCGAGCTGACCGAAGCTCCCCATAGAAATGGGTAGATCCGACTTACCCTCCGAAATGTCGTCGATCGAAATGGTGGCCACATTTGAAGCTGGTGCTGGCGTGGAGGGATTGGGCGGCCCACAGGTGCTGGCATGCAGGGCGCGGACCAACTGGGTGTGCTCCGTCTCTGCGGCCACCAGCTCCTCGTTGACCTTCGAAACCCATTCCTTCTGCTCTGCCAACTGAGACTCCAATCGTTGAAAGTGCGCCACAGCCTTCTCCAGCTTGCCCTCCAGGTTGCGAACCGACTGGAAACCGGTGTTGACACATTGCTGGAGAGGCTGTAGTTTTCCTCCTGCGGCGAGGTTCGCCTTCCGCTGCTCGAGGACCTTACTGCAAGAGGCCGCCCCGATTCTTGGTGAGCGTGTCGATGGTGGCCTGGATGTCCTCGAGCTTGGCGTCTGGCGGGATGGTGGCTGCAGATCCCACTGGCGGTACCCCTGGCGCGAGGAGCCCTGGGCGCATGGGAGGCTGACCAGGACCTTTTTACCAAAAAGGCGAAGACCATCACCAGGATTCGCCCACGCGCCCCCACGGGGTTGGGACTCAGCCGGCTTCTGCCACTGCGCACCGCAGTGCTTGCACCAGAACAAGGAGAGCTCGTTGCGGTTGCACCCGCAGCATGAGCAGCGCCAGGTAGCCGAGAAGAATTGGCTGCCGTTGCCGCCACTGCCATTGCGGTATGCTGATGCTGACATACGGACTGCAGGCGCCGCCTGCACACGGTAGGCTGGGAAGACAAAGCCAAGAAGGTTCGATCGTGCAGCGCCGTTCTGAAGTTCGCACGACCAAGCTCAGAAACAATCTGAGCCAGAACGGCTGCGGTGTCCCGCCGGTGTCCCCCGGTGTCCCGTGGTGTCCCGTGGTGTCTCGTGGTGTCCCGTTGAACGAGATCGATCGTGAGACCAATAGTGAGTTCGATACTAAAATCGATGTGATGCCCCGAAATGTCCCGTGGTGTCCCGTGGTGTCCCGTTGAATGTGATCGATAGTGAGATCGATAATGAGATCGACAGGTGTCCCGTGGTGTCCCGTGGTGCCCCGTTGAGTGAGATCGATAGTGAGATCGATACTAAGATCGACAGGTGTCCCGAGGTGTCCCGTGGTGTCCCGTTGAGTGAGATCGATCGGAAGTGAGGGGGTGAGATCGAGGAGAGCCCCCCTACTGGGAAATCAGTTTCGGTTTCGTGTTCGCGCGTGCCGAGCGTGCGGGCGACGCGAAGCTACGTGGGCGGGCGAGAAATGTCCCGCCTCTGGCTGACGCGCGGCCGGACCAAATGTTTCCTGTCCGGGGGCCGGTGGCGCGCGGTGTCCCGCCGGTGTCCCGGCGGTGTCCCGTCGGTGTCCCGATGATGATGATGATGATGATGATGATGATGATGATGATGATGATGATGATGATGATATGATGATGATGATGATGATGATGATGATGATGATGATGATGATGATGATGATGATGATGATGATGATGACGGTGTTGATAATGATGGCCATGGTGGTGATGATGATGGTGTCCCGATGATAATGATGATGATGATGTTGATGATGCTGATGTTGCTGCTGATGATGATGGTCTCTCGATGATGAAGATGATGATGCAGATGATCCTGATGATCTTGGTGATGATGAGATGCCGAGATGCTGATGATGAAGATGATGATGATGATGGTGTCCCGATGATGATGATGATGATGATGATGATGATGAGGTTGATGATGATGATGCTGTTGATGATGAGGATGGTGATGATGGTGTCCCGATGATGATGATGATGATGATAATGATGATGATGATGATAACGATGATGGTGTCCCGATGACGATGATGATGTTGATGATGAGGACGATGATGAGGTGATGATGATGACTTTGAAGACGGTGGCCCGATGATGATGATGTTGATGATGCTAGTCTCCCGATGATGATGATGATGTGGTGATGATGATGGTGACGATGATGATGGAGTCTCGAAGATGATGACGTTGATGATGATGATGATGATGATGATGATATTGATGATGATGATGTTGCTGATGAGGATGGTGTCCCGATGATGATGATGTTGATGATGTTGTTCATGATGATGATGATGATGATGATGATGATATGATGATGGTGGTGTTCCGATGATGATGATGGTGTCCCGATGATGATGATGTTGATAATGATGATGGTGACGATGATGGTGTCCCGAAAATGATGATGGTGAGAAAGGTGATGATGATGATGGCCATGGTGGTGATGGTGATGGTGTCCCGATGATGATGTTGATGATGCTGATGTTGCTGATGATGATGGTGTCCCGATGATGATGATGATGTTTGTGTAGATCATCATGATGATGTTGATGATGATATGATGACATGATGATGGTGATGATGATGATGCTGAAGGTGATGATGGTGATGATGATGGTGTCCCGATGATGATGATGATGATGATGATGATGATGCGTTTGATGATGACGATGATGACGGTGATGATGATGGTTTCCCGATGACGATGATGATGATGACGATGATGGTGACGATGATGGTGTCCCGATGATGATGATGATGATGATGATGAGGATGATGATGAGGTGATGATGACGATTTTGATGATGGTGGCCCGATGGTGATGATGATGCTGATGTTGATGATGACGGTGTCCCGATGATGAAGATGGTGACGATGATGATGGTGTCCCGATGATGATGATGATGATGATGATGATGTTGCTGATGATGATGGTGTCCCGATGACGATGATGTTGATGTTGCTAGTGATGATGATGATGAGATGATGATGATGATGATGATGATGGTGTTCCGATGATGATGGTGGTGTCCCGATGATGATGATGTTAATGATGACGATGGTGACGATGATGGTGTCCCGATGATGATGTTGATGATGACGATGTTGACGATGATGGTGATGAGGTGATGATGATGATGGTGTCCCGATGATGATGATGATGTTGATTACGTTGATGACGATGATGACGATGATGTTGATGACGTTGATTGCGAGATCGATTGTGATATCGATAGTGAGATCGATAGTGAGACCGAGTGTGAGACAGATTGTGAGATCGATAGTGAGATCGATAATGAGATCTATTGTGAGATCGATAGTCAGATCGATTGTGAGATCGATCGAATGAAATAGATCGAGTGAGATTGATTGCGAGATCGATCGAGTGAGATCGATCGAGCGAGACCGATAGTGAGATCGATAATGAGATCGATAGTGAGACCGATCGAGTCAAACGTTGTTTCCTCCCCCCCCCGAACCTCCTTATCACCCGAAGGGTGGTCTTATAGGTAATGAGATCGATCGTGAGACCGATAGTGAGATCGATGTGGTGCCCCGATGTGTCCCGTGGTGTCCTATGGTGTCCCGCTGAGTGAGATCGGTAGTGAGATCGATAGTGAGACCGATAGTGAGATCGAGAGGTGTCCCGCGGTGTCCCGTGGTGTCCCGTGGTGGCCCGTGGTGTCCCGTGGTGTCCCGTTGAGTGATATCGATAGTGATATCGATAGTGAGATCGACAGATGTCCCGTGGTCCCGTGGTGTCCCGTGGTGTCCCATGGTGTCCCGTTGAATGTGATCGATAATGAGATCAATTGAGTCAGATGTTGGTTCCCCCCCTTTTTCCCCCCCCCCACAACCCCCTTATCACCTGAAGGGTGGTCGTATAGTGGTGTGTATATCTATGTATATATATATACTAGAACCATCGCGCGCGCTTCGCGCGCGCTCAAGTTCTAGCTAGGCTTGATGGGCGAACTCATGGGCGTCGAGGAAGAGGATAGGGAGTAGGAGTCCCAACTTCAAAAGAAAAGGATTCTCTGCAATGACATTTTTTTTCTGTTGGTTCCTCGGCGCTGTTCGGCGATGTTTTTAGGGCC
Source organism: Prorocentrum cordatum (assembly GCA_963575745.1). Lineage (NCBI taxonomy): Eukaryota > Dinophyceae > Prorocentrales > Prorocentraceae > Prorocentrum > Prorocentrum cordatum. The sequence continues at coordinate 98,145 of CAUYUJ010021114.1, read as the reverse complement.
TCGCGGGTTTTTTACTGGACCCCTCAGGGATCTGGGGCCTTCTGGACCTCCTGGGGGTGCTGGAGGCCTCTCGGAGGCTTCATGGGGCGTCCTGCTCCCGCTCTTGGGCCCATCTTGGGTCTTTCCTGGAGTGCTCCGGCGTTGGACCCTCGAAAACGCAAGAAAACCAAAAAACTCAAACAAATAATGAAAACCAGCGTTTTGGATGTCTTCGGGGCGGCGGCCTTTCCCCGACTTCGAATGAATGAAGATGGCTATGATGTCGGATGGACACGGAGATATCGAGGAAGAGGATAGGGGGTAGGAGTCACAACTTTTAAAAAAAGAGAGTCCCTGGAATTCCACGTTTAAACAGATCCTCAGTCTTTGAGCGTTGGAAGCGGGAAAACGTGAAAAGGCGAACAGCGTACAAAAAAACCAATGGAACTCAACGATTCTATCCTCGTCGAGCACTCTCGGGACGGCTCTCGAAGCTCTCTTGGGCTGTTTTGGAAGCCATGACGGGCTTTTGGGGGGCCTCTCAAGGGTCTGGGGTTTGTTGGGGGCCTCTCAAGGTCCTGGGGTCCTCTCGGAGGTCTCTGGATGCCTCCTGCTCCCGCTCTTGGGTCCATCTTGTGCCTGTTCTGGCGTGGTCTGGGGCTGTCCTGGGCGCCTCTTCGGCAGTCTTGGGGCCGTCTTGACCCGTATTGGGGCCGTCTTGGGCGCCTCTTAGGCGGTTTGGGGGCGGCATTGGGGGCTTGTTCGGCCGTTTCGGAGCGTTAGAAGCATGAAAAATGGTGAGGAGGCCAAAACTCTTGCACAAAAATGCGACAATTCACTAATTTGGGTTCTCTGGGCGCTCTCGGGGGGCCTCTTGGAACTCTCTTGAGGTGTGTAGGAGACTCTTTGGGAGCCTGGAGCCCTGTCCGAAGGCTGTCTCGGGTTGCTTGGGAGCGTCCTGGGCCGTTCTTTTACATTCCGGGGGCTTCTTGGGATCGTCTTGGGCTGTCCTCGGGGGTTTGGGGGGCCCCCCCTGAGGCGCCGGGAAGCGCGGTGCCGGGAGCGTTCCGCAGATGTTCCGGAGAGGCGTGGGACCCTCGGGGGCGGGGGGCCTCGAGTTTTACGATGGAGGCTCCAAGAGAGGCCCAAGATGGCTCCAAGAGGGCCCCGAAAGTTATGTACCAACTGGGGGCCCGGTGGTACATAATTGCCGCGGCCCTCCTTGGGCCTTCTTGGGATCTTCCAGGGCCGTCTTCCAGACTATTTGGGGCCATCTCGAGGCTCTCTTGGGGACCTCTTCAGGCTCGGGGGGGCCCGAGAAATCCCCCATGAAGGCTCCAAGAGAGGCCCGAGATGGCCTCAAGAGCGCCCTGGGAAATATGTACCGACAGAGGGCGCGGTGGTGCATAACTGCCGCGGCCCTCCTTCGGCCTTCTCGAGATCTCCCAGAGCCGCCCTCTGGCCCTTCTGGGCCCATCTCGGGGCCATTTTGGGGACCTCTGCAGGCTCTGGGGCCTCGAGAATTCCCCCATGGAGGCTCCAAGAGAAGCCCAAGATGGCCCCCACAAGGCCCCGAGAGTGATGTAACAACCGAGGGCCTGGTGGTACATAATTGCTGGGGCCCTTCTTGGGCCCTCTTGGGATCTCCCAGGTCCGTCTTTCGGACCTTTGAGGGCCATCTTGGGGCCCTCTTGGGACCTCTTCATGACGGAAAAAACACTGCAACGATGTTACCCTTTTCGAGCTCTCTCGGGACGGCTCTCGATGCTCTCTTGGGCCTCTCAGGGGTCTGGGGTGTGTTGGGGGCCTCTGGGGGGTCCTGGAAGCCTCTCGGAGGTCTCTAGAGGCATCCTGCTCCTGCTCTTGGGCCCACCTTGTGCCTGTTCTGGGGTGGTCTGGGGCTGTCCTGGGCGCCTCTTCGGCAATCTTTGTCATTAGCCTGCTCCTTGTGAAGCAGCTCTGACACTTGCTCGAGCAACTCATTGAGCACCTGCAGAGCGGGCTATTGATTTAAATACCATCACAAAATCACGATGCAGCGGATACTTCGCTGCTCGGAGCCCCAAAATTCCCTCCTTCAGGGACACGGCGGATGAGAACAACTCTGGGCGATCAGAACCGCGCCGCGGTGGCGCAGGCACTCGCGCGGCTGGGCCGCAACGTCTGCGTGGTCGTCGCTGCCGAGAAGCCCGCCAACCTCGTGGACCGCGTCTCCCAGGCTCTTGACATATATGTTCAAGTAGCCCACGCCATTCTTCTGGTAAGTCACCTTCAGGTCGACCGTGCCGAAATGCATCCACTCGTTCCACGTCGCGCCGCTGGGCTTGCCTTTCGGGTCTGCGGAGAAACGGATGGGTTCACCCTGGTTCGTCCATGTCCCCGAGATGGTGACGACCTGGAAGTGCACCGAGCAGGGTCGCCCATGCGCCTGGCGTCAGCCTTCACGAGCAGGAATGTGCTCGCGGGCTCCGCCCATCGCGGCAGCTGCAAGAGGACGAGATTACCCGGCTTGTAGATGTCAAAACGACCCCCAAACATGTCAGTGAAATGGGAGCCGCTAACGCCAGACGCCGTAGTTGCCACCCGCTTGACGTAGCACAAGAAGCCAAATCGGTTGTCGCGTGGCGTGCCCTGCGCGATCGAAGCGTTGGTACCAGGAACGCATATCCAGTCGGACGGGGAGAAGACAGATGCCTCTTGCGAGAAGAAGCTGCATTCCCGTGCGTACGAGTCATGGTACGAGATGCCGGTGCACTCCACAGGATCTGAGCAAAGGTCCTTGCAAGACGCGAGGCTTCGGTTAAGGTTCTTGTCCATGTATCGGCTTGGGTAGCCGCCATTGGCATCTCAACAATGCCCATCGAATTCGGTATAGTCGGCAACATTGATGTGCATGCCGACGGTCGGGCTCTCATACACGGCCACCTGGAACATCTCTGCATCGCAGCCCCTTGGGCTTGACTCGACAGCAGACGCGCCAGGAACGCCGAAGGAGCTGAGCAAGAAAAATACGCACACGCTGGACGTCCAGAGCGCCGCGCCTGAGGGTTGGAACTTCAATAACCAAACTCGAATGCGATCGGTTTGCTCTTGAGCAAAGGTCTTGAGCCAAAATGGCTACAGGGCGCCTCTTCGCAATCTTGGGGCCTTCTTGGCCCGTTGTGGGGCCGTCTTGGGAACCTCTTAGCGGGCTGGGGGGGGGCATTGGGGGCCTCTTCGGCCGTCTTGGAGAGTTGGAAGTATGAAATGGTGAGAAAGCCAAAAACCTTGAATTAGCCTGGGGAAGTACCCAACCATATGCAATTGTGAACACCGTCGCTGCACGCACCGCATTCGGAGGAGCTCCATATAGGGCCACGAAACGCGCGAGGGGCGTACCAAAAATTATCCCGTGGGCGCATGCGGAAACAGCCACTGGGGCCGTCGGTGGAATTCCTCTGGGGCCACGCAGCGCGTGAGAAGTGTTCCGAAATAGGTTCGGTGGGCGCATGCGAAACCAGCCAATGGGGCCGTCGGTGGAACTCCTTATGGGGCCGCGAAGCGTGTGATGGGTATGCTGACAAGGGTGCGGTAAGCGCATGCGAACGCAACCACTGGGGACTTCGTTGGAGCTCCATATGGGGCCACGATACGCGTGAGGGGTGTACCGACATGGGCGTGGGTGACGCATGCGGGCGGTGGCACTGGGGTCGGTGGAGCTCCCTAGTGGGCCACGAAACTTGTGAGGGGTATGCGTGGGTGACGCATGCAGGCGGCGGCACTAGGGCCTTCGGTGGAGCTCCCTATGGGGCCACGAAACACGTGAGGGGTGTGCCGACATGGGTGTGGGTGACGCATGCGGGCGGTGGCACTGGGGCCTCCGGTGGAGTTCCCTACGGGGCCACGATACGCGTAAGGGGTGTGCCGAAACGGGTGCGGGTGACACGTGCGGGCGGTGGCACTGTGGATTTCGGTGGAGTTCCCTATGGGGCCACGAAACGTGTGAGGTATGCCAAAATGGGCGCGGGTGACGCATGCGGGCAGTGGCACTGGGGCCGTCGGCGGAGCTCCTTTTGGGGCCACGAAACACGTGAGGGGTGTGCCAACATGGGTGTGGGTGACGCATGCCGGCAGCGGCACTGAAGCCTTCGGTGGAGCTCCATATGGGGCCACGAAACGTGTGAGGGGTTTATTGGCCCGTTTTGGACCCATCCTGGAAGTCTTTGGGCGGTCTTGGGGCGGTCTTGAAGCTCGAAAACGTGAGAAAACCAAAACCATATATATATATATATATACATAGAAACAATCAAAATCGACGATTCGGGCCGCGAGCCGTGAACCGCTCGGGGTTCACCCCAAAGCACGCGCCCGACCTCGCCTCCACGCTGTCGCAAGGTCAGACGTTGCGCAAGGGCATCACCATCGACTGCGCTAGGGATGAGACCGCTGGCCGCACGGGCACGTCGGACGAGCGGTGCGGTGGCTGCACCTATACGTCATGTCTCCCGCGCCACGCGCATGCGAAATACGCTGATCCTGCGGCCGCCCTCGCGCGCGTTTCTGGAGCGCGGGCAGCCGGCGTCCAGAGAGCGGCGAGCTCCAGTGCTGAGGCCAAGCAGCTCGATGCCGAGCTCAGCTTCGCGCCGCCTCCTGCCCGGGAACGGCCTTGCCCCGCTCGAAGCCCGCGGGGTTGTCCCCATGGCCTGCTCTGGCGCGCCCACGGCCCGTGGGTTTGCCCCAATGGCGTGGCTCACGAGGTTGTCCCAACGGCATCAAGATCTGGCCATCGAAGAACGCGGCCGCCACTGCCCACCGAAGCGGCGACGGCGCCAAGGAAAGTCGATGCGCGCGCCTCTGCAGTGGGAGTGGGGAGGTGGCGGAGAGGGAAGGCGAGGAGGAGACAGAGAAGGGGGCAGGAGGAGGGCCTGCGCCAAGGGGAGAAGGAGAATGGCGCACAGGAGACAGGAAGAGTGCCTCCGCAATCACGAGAACAACGATGAGAAGTACGTCCAGGCTGACCGAGAAGATTATCGTGCGGGGTCCCGTCGGAGTACGGCTCTCCGAGATATCTGATCGGGTGATCGCTGCTGTTGCTTGGGATTCGCCATCGGCCGCCAGAGTCGCGAAGGGCCGATTGCGTAGCATATTATTAGTTGGTCGAGCTAGCGCCACTTCCCCGCGATCCGATACCATATGCATAAGCAAGGACGGTGCGGAATTCATGTGCAAACGTACACCTCCCACGTGACCTGCACACCGAATGTGCACCAGATTTGGGCTGGTACCACGGATAGACGCATGAATATCGACGAGCAAACTGCACCGACCTTGGGAATGGTCGTTTGCCAAAGCGGGCACAGGCTTGAACAGTCCAATGCCACTGCCTCTGCTACTGCCTACATGTTGTCCCAAATACGCAGGCCGAATTCTTGCACATTGAAGACTGGGGCCAGCTTAACAAAAAGACATGGACCGTCAGGGTCAGGCATGGCCAAACGAAGCAGGACATGCGATGCGAATACTATTGTTTGTCTGAAACGTCAATATGCCCGCGTGGCCCAATCATTATCACTCCCGCTGCGGCAATCCCACAGCAAGATCCCCAGGACAATTACAATGGCACCGACTGGAGGAAACAGCGAGTTATTACACTATCGCCACAGGCAGCCAGCAGGAACAGGAAACGACTCAGCACATGCTATAACCGTGCACTGGTCGTTTCCCAAGTCGTCCAAGCTAGATTTCCAAGCAGGGCGCTGGTCCGGCCTTGGCAGAGCCTCCCGCGCGGCCATGATGTGGTTCCCCCTGCGTCTACAAGATGCCCCTCCTCCACCTGCTCCTCTGGTTCCTCCCTCGTCCTCCTCATCCTCCTCCTCCCTACACGACTCCTCCCTGCTCCCCCTCCATCCTCCCTCCACTATTCCTCCACCCTCCTCCTTCCCCATCCTCCTTCTCCTCATCCCTATGATTTTCCTCCATCGTCCTCCTCCTCCTCCTCCTCCTCCTCCTCCTCCTCCTCATCCTCCTTATCATCATCACCATCATCATCATCGTTTCCTCCCTCCTCCTCGTCCTTCTCATCACTAGCATCCTCCTCCTCCTCCTCCTCCTCCTCCTCCTCCTCCTCCTCTATCCCCTGTTCTTGTCTCCTCCTCCTCGTCCTCCTCGTCCTCTGCTATGTACCCCCCACCTCACCCCACCCCCGCACCCACCCACCAACAAAAAGGCCTGCTCGCTGCAGCGTCCCAGCCCCTATCGTGCGCCCCATGCCGCGGCATTGTCTGAACACCCCTCGGGAGGAGTGCAGAGGGGGGAAGGGAGGGGAGAGGGGGCAGGAGGGGGAGATTGCCTTCTCCAGGCTCGACTTATTATTCTTCTGCGCGTCGTCGATCTGGTCGGACAGCGCCTGCGACTGCGCCCGCGGCAGCCATCTCCCACGCAGACAGTGCGGAGGGAGGAAGGGGGAATCCCAGCTGCCCTCTGGGAGTGAATTACCAGAATGTACATATATATATATATATACATACATATATATATACATACATACATACATGTAAATGATGCATATATATATATATATATATATATATAGAGAGATGTATCAACAAAACGCGGGGGAAGGGTTTGCCCTTTACCCTCTCCCCCCTCTCCCACCACCCCAAGGGGAACAGTTCTACCCCTAGAGGATCTGGACAGAGGCGCGAGGGGGTAAAAAGTCCAAGATGGCATCAGATGGTCCCAAACAACTACCCATGTAGCTCAAGATGGCCTCCAAGACTGCCCGGCCCAATTTGGTCCCAATGGCCCCCAGCATGCCTCCTGAAGGCCCTGAGAGAACCTTAAGAGAGTTCCAAGAAATCAGCTTTCGGGCTCCAAAGGGGCAACGCGGATCAGGGCCCCCAGGATGGCCTCAAGAAGTCCCGATGGGCTCCCACACCGGGACCGAATCGTGGCCCCAAGAGGGTCCCAAAGGCTCCGACGACGGCCCATGGAGAACCCCAAGATGGCACTAAAAGCTGACAGATGGCAACCGCGTAAGCTCAGGATGGCCAAGAGAACCCCAAATCCTACCTGCCCTCCAAGCGTAGGCTCCTTCAGCACATCCTGTTGAGAAGAAAACGGAACACCTGAAGCGGCAGCGTCACGACCAGGGCCCCCCAGAACGGAGAAACACCCGTGGCGGAAGATGGAAGCGCTGTTTGGCACCTGCCCCCCACGCGCGCACGATGCCAAGTGCATTCCCAAGACTTGATCTCACAGGCAACAGCGCAAGAAATGGGTGAGGTAGTGGAGGTTCGGATAGCAACGCGTCATGCTCCAACTGGTCGGATCAAAATGCGTGACTGGCGCTGATTATGCTGCATGGTCTCTCAATGAGCTGCCTGTTCTCACATCATGTCGCCAAGGGCTTGACGATAAGACGCTTCCGTTGGAAGAGGCCATCTAGAGCTGTTCATGGTGATACAAGGAGGAGCCTGCCAAAGCGCAGGGGGACCTTTCAAGCCTAAGCTGGTTGATTCCCGCGTCGCTCTCAACCTGATAACTGCGCTAATTACCCATCGCACAGTCGACCGTCACTCCTGATTGCTAAATCCCCTCATCATGATTTGCCCGCTGCCTCGCGCATCTTTCGCTCGGTGTCCGAGATCTGCCTGGGGTCACCACAATACCAATGGCGCTGGCACTAGCGAAAGTAACCGAGGGCAGGCTAGGTTCGAGAACGAAGCACTGGGAGAGGCAGGACCGCGGGACGTGTAGGACGGGCAGGAGACAAAAGCCAGAGTGGCGAGTTGGTTCACGTATCGAGGAAGAGAAAAATGGAAAATATGTACGACTTCGACGGCGACGAGGACGCGGCAAAGACTACTCCGAGTGTCTTAATGAGCGTGGGGGGGGGCGTCACCCCCGCCGACAGCCCCACATCGACCCCCGTCGTGGGCAGCCACCGCGCGCCGAAGGCGCTCCGACCCCCGTCGCGGCGCGACGACGAGGCGAGGTTGACCCCCGTCGGGGGGTACCCCCCCACGCTTATTAAGAAATCACCCACAGTAGGCAGAAGAACAAGGACTAGGACAAAAAGACGAAATAGGACGAGGAGGACAGGGAGAAGGAGAAAGGAAGCAGGAGACGAGACAGGAGACAGAAGAGAGAGACCGAGCGAAGGCGGACTCTCGAGCTGGGATGGGGGCAGGGGGGGCCCAAGGAGGGCGGAGGAAGGGGCCCAAGGCGGCAGAAGAGCGCACGGGAGACGCGGAGCACGGCGAAGCCAAAGCACTGGACAGACCCTCCCCTCCTTCTCTCGCCTCCTTCCTCCTCCTCCTCCTCCTCCTCCTCCTCCTCCTCCTCCTCCTCCTCCTCCTCCTCCTCCTCCTCCTCCTCCTCCTCCTCCTCCTCCTCCTCCCCAGCGAGAGCAGGAGCAAGACGCACGACGAGGGGAGGAGCGCGCAAGAGGCGCGAAGAGCGGGTGAGCCGCGGGCGCTTCCCGCCGAGCAGCGGCGCGGACTCACGCCGGGCAGAGCGGCCTCGGCGTGGCCATAGAGGCGCCGCCACGGGGGAGCCCTCCAGAAAAGCGCAGCCAGGCACAGCTGCCGTGGTCCAGGGTGAGGCGCGCCGACTCCGCCTGGAGATTGTGTTTTCTCTGCTCCCGATAGCGGTCGTTGCCCGGGGGGTGGGGGGAGGGGTGAAAAAAAACCCTCCTCCTCTTCCGCCTCCTCTTCCTCCTCCTCCTTTTCCTCCTCCTCCTCCTCCTCCTCCTCCTCCTCCTCCTCCTCCTCCTCCTCCTCCTCCTCCTCCTCCTCCTCCTCCTCCTCTTCCTCCTCCTCCGCAGCCATTTTGGCTCAAGATGCCTGCACAGTGGCGGGTCCGCGCCTCCGTGCCTGCAAGGATACCGCTAGTCCGCGGCAGTCTTCCAGCGTTTCGGCCTGGTCCGCCCCAGGCGAGGGGCCCGCCACCCTTGTGGCGTTGTGCCGTCCGCGCGGCATGTTTCCTCAGCCTCGCGGCGGCGGCGGCGCTGGCGCTGGTGCAGCGAGCGAGTCGGCTCAGGAGACGAATTGGCGATGCGACCGCTGCCACTACAAGAACCTGGGCTGGCGCTCGGAGTGTCGGCAGGCGGGGGGAACGGGCTGTCGGCCGACCAATCGCGGTGTGCCTGCTTCTCGCGATGGTCCTCCTCCACCGCGCGGGGCTTGGGCGGACGGAGCTGGCGACTCCCGCCCGTGGCATGTCGCGCAGAAGCCGAAGCGCGGAGGTGGCGGGGGCTCTGGGGCGCAACCGCCCAGGGTCTCGCCCGAGGCCCGCGACCGCTACATGGCCTTCAGCGTGACCGACTTCGAGCGGCTGTCCGTCACGCTGGCCGCCAGTGACAAGCACAGTCTGCGACAGTCGCGCTTCCTGTTGCAGCAGCAGCTGGGCACGCTCTCCGCAGTCAAGACAATCAGGTCTGCGCAGGTCGCGGCTGCCGAGGCCTGCAAGCGGCGCCAGCAAGCCAAGTTGGACTACGAGAAGAAGCAGAAGCTGGCTGCCGAGGCGCCCCAGGCTTCCTACCAGCAGAAGGAGAAGGTCGCGCAGCTACAGTTCGAGCTGGACGCCGCCGTCTCCAAGGCGAAGGCCGCCCTCGCCAGCGACGCCGCGCCCAAGCCTGCTGCTGCGCCAGCGTGCGACGTTGTCGAACTCATCGGCCACGCGAAGAAGCTCGAGGGAGTCGTGGGAGCCTCCGTGGAGAGCCCGAACCTCCAGCTCAGCGAGGACATGCCGGGCCCCCTCCGCGCGCTGCTGGCAGGAGCGCTGGCCGCCCAACCTCCGGAACCAGTCGCAGCGGGCGGTGGCACAGCCAGCGCCCCAGGAGGCGGCAGCGGCGCAGCCGCTGGGTCAGCTGCGGCCGGCACCGCCGCGGGCGAGGCCATCGACGTGGACCTCGAAGGGGGCCCGCTGGAGTTCGCCACGGGTGACTCGTTCAAGGCCGCTGCCTCTGACTTCGTCGGCTCCGACCCCGACAAGAGGAAGTTCGTCGAGGAGTTCCTGGCCCACCTCAAACAGAACCACGAGGCCGCGGTCGAGGCCGAGAAGCCGCGGCCGTGGAAGCCGCAACCAGTCCTGGAGCATCGCGTCGCTGAATATGAACTTAGATTCGGATGTCGACAATCGTTCGGTCGGGGAGCCGGTCGATTGCGACGTCATCCTGTTTCAAGAAACGCGGCTGGGCGAAGCACGCGCGGCGGACGCTGAAGGAGAGCTTCGTCGTAGGGGACTTCGCGCTTGTGGAGCTGCCGCGGCGCCTTCGCTGGCTGGCGGGCCGGCAACTGGAGGGCTGCTCGCGTGCGTGCGCAGCGAGCATGGGCTAGCCACCATACTGGGGTCACGCCCTTCTGTGCTTCGAGAAGGGCGCGTGCATGTGCTACATCACTCTGGGCCGCTGCGCGGTGGCATTGCGATGGCCAACATATACCTGCAGTCATCGGCATCGCCGCGTTCAACTACCAGGCGCCGGGCGACCTGGCATGCAAACTGCGCGAGCACGGTCGCCCATGCGTGGTCGGGGGCGACTTTAACTGCACCAAGCAGGAGCCGGTGAAGTCTGGCGCGCCGAGGCTCTTCGACGCGGTCGTCGCGGAAGCACTGGAGCCCACCTGCGCGCAGTTGAAGAGGAGGAAAGACATGTTCATCGTCTCGCGAGGGCTCAAGGTGACCAACATCCGCGTGGTCAGTGGGTCGCCAGAATACCCGCACAAGCCCGTCACTCTGGAGCTGGAGGCCCCTCGCCGCAGGCCGTGGGTTAGGGTCGCTCAGGCGCCCAAGCCCTCACCTGCACAGCGGCCCGATGGCTGTGCACGCCTTGCCCACGGCGAGCGCTGGAGCGTGAACGGCCAGGGGCTGCAGAGCTTGCATGCTGGCGCGCAGGAGTGTGCGCGGGATAAGGTTAAGTGCGATGGCGACTTCAAGGGCCACCTCACCACCGCTCGGCAGCGGTTCCTCGACGCAGCTGAGGATGAGTGGATCGACGTCTACCAGGCGGAGGGGGACAGGGTCAAGCACAAGGGGCGAGCCCGCCCTGCGGAGCCGCGTTGGCACCGTCGGCCCCCTGTGGCTGGAGCGCGCTGGCCTCGCGTCTCGGTGGAGGCGACCTGGATGCACCGCGCGGCTAGCGTGCTGCTCGACATCGCCGCCGTGGAGCAGCCAGGCGCGCGTCTCGACGCTCTTCGAGGTGCGCGCAGACTGCTAGACAGAGCCCCTGCCACAGTGAAGGCGACACCTGATGACGGCGAGGTTCTGTCCTGCCCTCAGGTGCTGCCCCAAGCTGTGGTTTGGTGGGTGCTGCTTAGCAACTTGCGCCTGCCCCTGCTGGACCCCGCCGTGCTGCTGCAGCTGCATGCGGGCGCGCACGCGATCGCGCTGGCGATGGCGGAACGGGAGATGGTGCAGCGGACCGTCCAGTTTCAGCAGTGGGTCGAGAAGCCGCCCGCAGGTGGAGGTGGAGGTCTTCACGCTGCCTCTCGCCTGTCCATCGGGCCCGACCCGAGCCCCTCCGGCGACGCCGAGAATGACGACGACCTCGGCGACAGCAGGCAGTTGTTCGAGCCCCTTGATCTCGGGCAGCAGGCCACGCAGCTCGAGGTCGAGCGCAGTCGCTGGCGGAGGGCCCCCTGCGAGCAGATACGCCTGCAATGGCCCTCGGACCTGGGCGAGAGGTCGCCGAGGCCCACAGCCCAGGAGCTGCGCAAGGTGCTGCGCTCGTTCAAGGCGGCCACGGGCATGTCCTTCTGCGCCGCGAGGCCACGGCAGCTGGACGAGCTGTGCGACGAGGCGCTGGCGGTCCTGATCGACATCCTCATGGCGATCAAGCGTGGCTCCTCCTGGCCGCTCATGACCACCAAGGTCGGCATCATCCAGAAGCGGTTCGGCGGCGTGAGGCCCATCGCCGTCATCATGGTGCTGGCGAGGGCGCAGGCACGACTACGGCGCGGCATCGCGCGCAGGTGGGAGGAGGCGAACGACCGCCCATACTGGCGGGCGACAGCTGGCCGCAGCTGCGAGCGGGCCGCATGGCGCCAAGCTGCGATCGGCGTGGGCCACGCAGCGGGGCGCCGACTGCGGCGACGCCGAGTCCTGGGCGGCGGTCGCCGCACTGCTCGACCTGCCCAAGGCGTTCGAGCAGGTGCGCCACCACTGGCTGCTGGACGCAGCCATCGCCACTGGCTTCCCGCTGCGGCAGCTCAAGTTGACGCTGGAGCTGCACTGCGCGCCTAGGGCCCTCTGCATGGGCAGCGCGGCGTCGAGCGTGATCGAGGCAAGGCAGTCCATCCTGCCTGGCGACGGCTTCGCGACCTCGCTGCTGAAGCTCATCCTGATCGGGCCACTCGACCGCCTGGTCACCCAGCACCCGACCGCGTCGCTGGCGGCGGTCGTGGACGACCCCATGCTGCATCGAGTCGGCGGGCTCGCGCGCGCGACGAAGGAGATCGCAGAGGCAGCCTTCAAGCTCAAGACGCCACTCCTGGACGTGGACCTCGACGTGGCGGTCAAGAAGTCGAGGGCGCTGGCGAACCTTCCAGCTGCTCGGAACGGCCCGGCAGCCCGACTACGCCGGCCGCTCGACGTGGTCTCGGCCAAGGGCGAGCGTCACCTCAGCGTCGACTTCTCGCGCGGCAGGCGCATCGGCCACAAGGTTCACCAAGAGAAGCTGGTGTAGGCAGGGCTCTGACAACGCCGCGTGGCGATCCTCAAGAAAGGAGCGGGGCGCAATAAGGCCGCGCGCAAGGTTGCCAAGGCTGGCATCGAGCCCAGCGCGACCTACGGCGTCGCCGTCACGGGCTGCGCCACCATGGAGCTGGACACGCTGAGGACGGAGTCGTTCAAGGCGGTCGCGCCCACCGTGGCTGGGCGGTCGCGCGCACCCACCCCGATGATGACGCCCATGCTCGACCCAATGATCAGGGCCACGCCCCTTCCCACCACGATGCCGCTGCGCGCGGCCTGGGAGAGCTGGGCCCCCCAGCACGTCATCGCCCACGGCCTGACCTGCCGCCAGGCCGAGAGCTGGAGCCAGGCGCGCGGGCCTTTCAGCGCAGTGCGACTCACCCTCGAGCGGGTCGGCCGGCAGGTGCTCAACGCCACCACCTGGCGCGCGCACGAAGGCGACGACATCGGCGTGTTCGAGCTGGGGCCCTGGCTCGTCACGCGCCTCCTGTTGCGGGCTGTGCAACCCTGGCAGCGGCGCGAGGTTGGCACGGGGGCTGGTCTCGAGCACCTGGCCGACGGCGGCGCGATCGAGCCCCTGATCAACATGGCCACCACAGGCGCCGTCAGCCTCAACGGCGCCTCTGGGAACCAGCTGCAGGCCATGGAGGCCAAGGACCAGGATCCTGCGCGGCGCGCAGCCGTGAATGTGCGCATCACGCTCGAGAAGAGACTGCGGGCCCACACCACTTTCTGGCTCCAAGACGCTTCGGTGCTCGACGACGCTGGAGACAGGGCGCACTGGCTGCGCCTGTGCGTCTCTGACGTTGCCGACCTGCTGGTGCACGGCACGTGGCTGCCGCTCGCGAACGAGGCTGCGCGGGCTCTCGACATCGACAGCCCGGACGTGTTAAGGCTCAAGATGACGCGGGACATCTGCGAGGCGGCCCAGGCAGCACGGCGACGCACACGGGCCCGCTACCACGCCAGCATGCTCAGGCTGGCCCAGTCAGACGCGCTGGAGTGGGACGAGCAGGCGGCGCGGCACGCGCGTTCCATGGTCGAGGCGGAGGCGGAGTTCGGCGCTGCGCCTGGCAGGCGCGCTGCGGTCGCTGCTCGCGGGGCTGCCGCTGCGACGCCTGCGCCGCCGCTGGCGGCCGCTGACTGCCCAGAGCTGGCGTCAGAACCCGCTACCCAGAGGTCGTCGTCGACGAGTTTTGCTGAGCCCGCTGCCAGAAACCACTGGCCAGCGGTCACGTCGTCGAATGCAGGACCGTCTGGGCTTGATTGGCCAGGACCCGCTGGCCAGTGGTCTACGTCGCCGAGTTTTGCTGAGCTCGGAATGTCAGAACCCGCTGGGCAGTGGTCAGCGTCGCCAAGTGCTGCTGATGTATCAACGTCGCGGATGGACCATGGGCCGAACCCAAAAGCAGGCAAGCAGTCCACGCTCAGGCTGACACCCAAGGAGCGCGGATACCTCGCCTCGGTGGTGGCCGACGGACAATGGAGTCAGAGCCGCAAGTACGAGCAGGGCACCGCCGTGGACGACTCGTGCTTGCTGCGCGGCGAGGTCGGCCCCCTCCTCCACGGGCACTGCGGCCGCGCTGGATGGCCGCCCGAGCCGCGCCTGCCCGACAAGGCGCGCGCGCTGCTGGAGAAGGCCGACCTGCCCGAGGCGAAGCGCCCGATGGAGGGCGCGCCGTCGCTGGCCCCGCTGGGGACTGCGAAGCCGAGCCCCTCGCCCCACATCTGCTGGCTGGGCGAGCGCGACGGGTACCTCCCGTCAGGCGAGCTGTACCTCGACGGCTCGCAGTTCGAGGGCGACTACGAGCGGTGCCCCAGCGTTGCCTGGGCCGTCCTCGCGCTCGAGCAGGACGCGGACATCTTCCTGCGCGGGGCGTCGGGGATGCTGCGCGAGCCGCACGTGGACATCAACGGCGGCGGACTGATGGCGCTCATCATGCTCTTCAGGCTCGCGGTGCCGCCCGTCACCGTGGTCGTGGGCAGCGGCTTCGTGAGCCGCGACCTCCTGGAGCTCGGGCCTAGGCGCACCACCGCGCATGGCGCTGCGCGGGCCCACCTCTGGAGAGAGGTCTGGAGTCTGCCGGGCGGGTTCGGCGGCTCGGGTGACGACGGGCTGCTGGTGAGGAAGGCGCCCGCCCACCAGTCCAAAAAGGACATGGTCGACCACGGCAGGATCACGCACAAGGACTGGCTAGGCAACCGCTACGCCGACCGTGCAGCGAAGTCGGCCGCGGCGGCTGGGCGCACTCGGCATGCTGATCGGCGTCGCCTCGACATGGCGGACAAGCTGGTCGAGGGCCTCGGCACGTGGGTCTCGGCGGTGGGCGGCGCCATGGACGGCGGGGACACCACGCACCGAGTGGCCAAGCCGAACCGCCCAGCGCCGAGGGCGGCGACGGCGCAGCCAGCGGTGAAGCTCACCTGCGACTGGCGAGGGCCCCCAGGCAAGAGGTGGCGCAGCGGCTGCAAGTGGGTCGAGCGCACGAGCGAGGCCCCTGGCTCGATCACCGCGGCGGCGCTGCAGCACAACCAGCGGCTCAGGCGCAACGGCCTGGATGCTGGCGCAGCTGCGGCCCCAGCGCGAGGCCGACCTGGTGCGCGAGATGCCGCTCGTGATGCGCGCGGCCCGCGGCGTCGCGGGCTCGGCGCGGGCGGCCACCTTCGCGGCCCCTTGCGGCCACGCGTCGGCCAAGGGCAAGTTGGCCATCGCCAGGCTGGAGAAGCACCTGGCGCCCGCGATTTCGAGCAGAATCGCGCTGTCCTTCGAGCCGCTGACTCGCTGACGGGCAGATCCCAGCCGCGCTCGGCGCGATCGCACGGCCGAGGGCTTCTGCGCACGTCGGGGCGGTGGGAGGAGGCGCGCGGAGCCCGCGGGGCCGACGCGCGCCACGCACGCCGGGCGCGCGGGCGCGCGCTGACGCAGGCGCGAGGGCCCGCCGCGGGCGGGACGCGCGCGGGCGCGGAGGTGGCGGCACCGCTCCCTCTGAGGTTCGCTCCTCCTCCTCCTCCTCCTCCTCCTCCTCCTCCTCCTCCTCCTCCTCCTCCTCCTCCTCCCCCTCTTCTTCTTCTGCTACCCTTGAAGCCCTACGCAGGGCTGGGGGGTTCCAACTCTCACGGGGTGTACAACATCACACTCCTAGGCCTCCGTGGCCCCCGCTGAAAAGCCCGCGCCATTCTCACACGCG
Source organism: Prorocentrum cordatum (assembly GCA_963575745.1). NCBI lineage: Eukaryota > Dinophyceae > Prorocentrales > Prorocentraceae > Prorocentrum > Prorocentrum cordatum. Next base: position 82,306 of record CAUYUJ010021114.1, on the reverse strand, counting down.
CAATTCCCACAGCGTCGGCTCTCGCAACGTAGCACCGCCACTTCTTGACCTCTCGCAGACCAATGTTCTTAAGAATCGCGTGCGCCCTTCGAGCGCAATGGCCTGTGAATGAAGATATGTAGCAAGGCACGAATGCCCCGGCCAACGCGATCGGCTTGAATAGCCACTGCCCTTCGACAACCATGCCCGCCTCTATAATCCAAGCTGGTGCCGAGCAAGAATGCGCCCGAGATCCACCGTCTGAGTGGGCAACCAGATGGCACGACTCAACGCTATGACCGGGAAAAGGCCAGTCGAATTCTTGAATCCAGGTGCGCCCAGTGTCCATGGTATAATTCGCGAGAAAATCTGCCAATACATTCAGCTCGCGTCTGTGCCAGACCACAGGATCTCTCCACGGGCGAGGCGGCGACCACCCAGCATCTAGAACCGAATGTAAGGTATCGCAAATTCTACGGAACACCGGCTCTAGAGAATCATCGTCCAAAGGGCATAAAACCATCGACACCCGCTGCAACGGCTGACAATCCACTACAAACACAAAAGAGCCACGAAACTGCCCCCAGTCGTAGTCGACCTCCGGGCCGTCGACGGCGTGGTCCCGCGGGCGGACTTGTAAATCCACGATCCGTGCCTTCTTGGCGACTCGCTCGCGGGGGTCTTGCTGCGACTGCGCAGGAGGCGCCGGCAGACCCCATTCCTGGCAGACAGTCTCGACGAAAATAGACAGACGTTCCATCCAAGCCTGCTTGGACGGGCAACTGCCGCGCATCGCCCGCCACTCGGTGCCGACAGCGGCCACAAATACATCCTCGAAAGCTGCTGGATGTCCGGATGTCGCCTGCGTGAGCCCTAAGGTCCGTCGGATCTTCCACGGAGCTTGCCGCGCGCCGTCCCACCAAGAGGCATCCCGGAACGATCGAAGTTGTTGCAAGTGCGCACTGAAGTGTGAGTGGGGCAGGTGCCGCTCCCTCCACGCCCCCTTGTAAACGTCGGTCAAAATGCGGTGATGTAGCAGATGATGCTTGAATTTGCAGCTAAATTCCTGAATCAACAGGGCGCTTCGGCTATTGTACTCAAGATTCCCTTCCCCAGGTCGGCGACGCAACCGGAGGACTTTTCTGAGCCACTGTCGTTCCCACCGCAATGACTCCGACAGCGTCTGCTTGCAAAAATGCCACGACCCCGCGCCAAACAGTGCGGAAGCGGCAGGTCCGCAATTTCATGCTCTCCATTTCTCTGGGCGGGTCGCGGCTCCACAAAAAGCGCTAGCATTTGCCCAATAAGAGCCTTCCGCTTTAGACAGCCTGTGGTCGACGCTCCTCCGTCGCCGTCGTCGCCGCCGTCGCCGTGTCCCTGAGTGCGGCCACGATGTGGCCCAGGGACGGCCGGTCGACCTTTAAAAAATCCTGATGGGGGGTGGGAGGAGAGGACGACGACGGAAGGCGAGGATAGGGCGCCGTCCGGAAAGCACCTGGCCTCGGAGGAAGAGGGGAGGGAGGGGGACGGAGAAGAGGGGCAGGGAGAGGGGAGAGAGAAGAGGGGGGAAGAAAGGGAGGGAGGGCGGGGGGGGGAAGAGGGGGAGGGGGGAGAAGGGAGAAGGGCAAAGGGGAAAAGGGCAGGGGGATCGGGGCGGAACCTGGACAGAGTCGGGAAGCCCAATGGTGATTGGAAGGGGGGTGCCCCTGCGGACTGGGTGGCAGAGCGGGGGGAGAGCAGTCGAGGGTCCAGCACCGCCACGACTGGCCCAGAGGACCCTTCCAGAGGGCTCTCCCGCCCTCGCAATTGGGATGTACACAGAATGGGACAACACCACCATTCCTCCGTCCTCCCACCACCCACCCGCCCTTCCCTGCCCACACTCACACACACTCGATCACACATAACAATAGGAGACTCCGTGCAGATCACATAAGGGTGGGCACAACAAGAACAAGAAAGCACGATCTGTCCTGCGAATTCATGGCTCCACGCACGGCCCATGGCTCGACTACCCGCCCCCGTCGGGCCCTGTATCCGGGGACGGGCCTGTGGGGTGACCCCTTAGTCAGCCATCGCGTCGCCGGCGTTGCCGGCCGCGGCGGCCCCGCCGCCTGCTCCACCCGCCCCGCCCGCGCCCGCTCCGCCCGCTGCCCCGGGCGCTACGCCCGCCGCCGGGGCTGCGCCCGCCGCCGGGGCTGCCCCCCCAGGTGCCGCAGCTGCCTTGGCGGCCGCCCTGCCTTTCTCCCCCTTCTTGCCCTTGCCCTTGCCTTTGCCGCCGCCGCCACCTCGGCCCTGAAGCACCCCCTGGGTTCCCTTGCCGCCCTTGCCGCCCTTTGCGCCTTTGGCCTGCCCCTGGGCCTGCCCCTTGCCGCCGCCCTTCCACGGGATCTCTTCCTCGGTCCTCTCGTTGTAGAGAAGCCGCCTCGGCGGCTGGGCGGCCCCTTCCTGAAGCGCAGGCTGGCCGGCGACGGAGAGACCCGAAGCGCGGCGCAACGGGTGGTCTAAGCCGTCAATTATCTGTTCCATGCCCAGCGAGGAGGCACCGAACTTAACCTTCAGTTTGAACACGTTCGGAATCCGCACCTTGGTGCCGCGGTCGTAGTCCCACCGATACTGCTCCATGACCTTCTGAAGCACCCCTGGCTTGCTCAATTCCTCACAGAGGAAGCGAACCGCCTGCTGGGTGGACCCGGGCTGGTCCGACGCGCGGTCCGGCAAGGGCCAGCTCAGCCCCAGGTGAGCCCCCAGGTCCCGGCCAACAGCCTCCGGCGTCAGGTTGCGCAACTCACGGTACTCTCCCTGGTTCCCGTGCGCCTCCCACACCGAGTCCACCGAGGGGAATCCCTCTAGCACCACACTCGCGCTTTTCAGCATCTGCTCGGTGTGACGGCTCTGACCCCCCTCCAACGCCGCAATGCGGCGCTCCGTGGCTGCGCGGCGCTCAGCTGCCATTTCTCTGTCACACCCCTCACCGACACACGATCAAGCAGGGAAAGAGGCTGCCGCCGGACGGGCACCCACCCCCGCCCGCGCCCGCCCCCGGCCGACCCCGCCGCCCAGACGACCACGACGACGACGACGACGACGACGACAACCACGACAACACCCACGACGACGACGACGACCACGACGACGACAACGACGACGACCACGGCAGCGCCGCCGAACCAGGGGCACCGCAGGAGGAGGGCGGTCATGACCCTTCCGGCGAGAGCCGGTTCCGCCGGGCGGGGGCCTTGAGCAGCTGGTCGGGGCGGCGAGCAACAATTCACGTGACTGCACACATCATGGCTCGAGCGGGGGCGGGGGGGGGGGAGGGGGAGGGGGGGGGCCTTCCTCCTTTTTTTTTTCCTAGCTGAGCACAAGAAACAGTATACGTCACGTCAGAGGGAGTAAGAAAAGAAAAAGGCAAGCAAACGCACGCCGGCAACAACACGAGGGAGTCGAGGGGGGAAGAATCGCAGCCGAGCGACAGCAAGGGGGGGCAAGGCGAGGAGGCGGCCGGCGGCCATTGGACCTATACACCTGCCCCCCTGCAGCGGGGCCTGGGGGCGGCCGGAAGTGAGTTCGTGACTCACTTTAGCACAACAATGAACAGGGCAAGCCCTGTCCTGGCCGCCCCCGATGCATCGGGACGTGCCCGGCATCATCTCGTGACAGATCGCCTCGTGGGCGCTGCCGGCAGCTGCAGGTTGTGAAATCCCAAATAGCAAGCACACTGTGGTAAGGTCCTATGACCGCCCGCCACCCCCCACCCGCCCTCCCACCCCCTATAGACCGCTATTTCCTACACGAAACAAGATCTGATTATCCGGCTCCCGCCGGGCGTCTCCGGGCAATACCAGCGAGACGAATCGCCGCCTTGGCCTGGGCGTTCGCCCCGCGCGCCTTACCTGCAACCCTGGCCGTAACAGCCTTGGCCGGGGCGGCCTTGACCGGCGGGCCCGCCTTTCCCTTGGCCCCCACGTGCGGTTTCGGTTTCGGCTTGGCTTTCGCCTTCGCTTTAGCTGCACCTGGCCCGGGGGGCGGGGGCGGCGCCGGTGCCGCCGCCGCCGCGACCGCGACGGCCTGGGCCTTTGCTTTCGCTGCAGCGTCCCCACGACACCATTTCTCGCGGCTACCTAAAGGGCGACACAGCATTCCTGGGGGAGGCGGTGGGTAGACTAAGCCACACTTCGAGCATGTCCGGTTCAGAATGTCACTCCCCCTGCATTTGGATTCGTGTGCCTTGCGACACCCCTCTTTTACATATGTGAGGCACTTACGACATTTCGCCATTCCGGCCGGTATGGCATAACCCGCTACCGTGCACCTCGCGATGTGCCCGTACAGATCCTTGCTAAGCACCTTTATGCCGCATTTCTTGCAATAATCCACCTCGTTCCATTGCAACTCGGCCACCTGAGGTGGGGTCGCCATCCACCGGGCCGATTGGCGAGAAGCACACCCGCGCCTACCTAGATCCGCCGCCCTGTCTGCCAGCTCGTTGTCATGGGCGCCTGTGTGCCCATACACATGTTCCCAAGTTAGACTGCGTCTCTCCAACACCCGCGCTGTGAGCTCTTGTACGGCGTCCGCAAGCTCCTCGTTTGATTTCACCTCCCATAACCCCCGCGCTATGTTCGCTGCGTATTCCGAATCATACCGAATGTGCACGGGTACGTGGCCTCCGTCTGGTGCTTCATCCAAGAGCCACTTCATGAGTTCGCCAATAGCCGATAATTCCGCCGTATTATTAGTTTGGCTCCTAGCTCCAAACCATCGGTGATCCCACGCTCGACTCACAACAGGGGCATGAAGCACGTAGTCCGGGACCATACCTGGAAGGCTCGGATCCGTAACCCGCCAGATCACTACCCCCCAGCCCGCCTCCCCGTCCTTGCCCGACCCGTCGGTCGCTACCCACCAAGCAGCCGGCTCCGGTGCGTGCGGTCCCATGACAACTGGCAGGTATACCCCGTCCTGTGTCTGGAGGGCGCCCCGGAGCTCCAGCCTGGCCGGACAGGAAGGCTTGTGCCTACGAACATCACATCCCAAGTATTCCTTGCAATCCGGACACTGGTGGGAGATGCTCGTGACCAGGTGGGGATCCCGCACCGAGTGTGCCTCATCGTAGTGGTACTGCAGCTGGTTGCCCTTGTCGAACACCCGTCGGCACACCGGGCAGCAGTACTCGTCGTCGTCCGCCAGAGGGGGAGAGGGAGGGGCCGGGGGAGGGGGAGGAAAAGGGGGAGGGGGAGGAGGAAGCGGAGGAGGGACCCCGGGGGCCCCGGCCCTGGCGGGCGGCGACGGGAGGGGCCGACCCGGCGTCCATCTGTTGAGGGCGCGGTTGTGCTCATCGCTGGAGACACCCGCTGGAAAAGCTGCATCCACTTTGCGCTTCCAGCCCTTCCTATTTTGAGCCCGGCGGAACCAATCGATCTCGTGGATCTCAATCCTGCGAATGCCCTTCCGAAGGAAAACGGTCTGGGCGTGAGGGCTGCTATGGTCCTCCCCGCCACGTCTGGCGTCCAACCAGCCAAATAATACCTGCTTCGGGACCCGCCGCACGGGCACGCGGGCAACATGTCCCAGCCACTGGAGAGATAAGCGGGTGATGGTGTCTTCCACCGTGCGCCATTGCGCGGCCTTGTACATGGCGGCATCCGAAATGTGGTGCTCCCGCATCGAAAGTATGTCCATACCGAACGAGCGGCGGACACCCTAATTGACCACTCTCTGTAGACGCGCGAAATCCTGGCGAGTCCATGTGCGAGAACGACACCCTGCAGTGATGGCCGCAACCATGCACGTTTGCATCACGCGCAACCTCGTCGCAATCGACACGCCGCTTCCGCGGCCGCGACCGTGGGACGTGCCCACCGCCCAGGCCTTCGCTATTGATCGCGCCAGTGTGTTGCCAACCTGCACTCTTTTGGTCGTGTCCGCCGCCCGACGGCCCGTCTCGTGGTGAATACCCCCCAAGTGGCGCAGGGACTGAACCTCGTGCTGCCGCCGCACATCATAAGGAGCCCTCCATTTGCCGCTCACCAAAAGCCTCTCCTTTTTTCCTGCATTGCTTTTCTCTTCCCAATCGGTCATTGTTTTTTCCAGTAGCGGCTCTGCGGTCTGCATTTCCTCTAAGAACCCAGCCAGCGTCGTATCGTCTGCGAAACCTATGTCTCCGATTACCGTGTGCTTCTGTCTATTCGCCCAGCCCCCCTCCCCTCGTCCCTGCCCCCTAGTCCGCGCGCTCTTCCCGAGCCGCCCATCAATCAGGTACGTCCAAGGTACACCCGGCGTGGCTCCTGCCTCCTCAGCCGCCCGTTTCCGCCGGCCTCGGAAATCCTTTAGTACCGCGTCATGATAAATATTGAACAAGGGGGGGCTCGAAGGGCACCCCTCCCGGAGCCCCCGCAAGGGGAACCACGTGGAGGAGAGGCCACCTAGCACACGCACTCGGTATCCCGTATGCTCGTGTAAGGCTCTGCAGACGTTCAAGAATCCCGGGGGGCATCCACGGTGACCCAGCAGCCGCCACAGCGCCGGGCGGCACACCCTAGGGTATGCCTTTTCAATGTCGAAGAACGTGAATACCACTATATCGCCCGTTCGCAAGGCCGCGGCTTCCTCAATTAACCGGCGCGTAACTTGAAGCGCATCATCTGTCCCTCTGCCCCGGCGGAATCCCGATTGCTCCTCCCCTATAAATCCTTCTGACCATTGGGAGAGGCGAGAAGCCACAATTCGAGCTAATAGTTTGGACCCGACTGACAGCAGGGTTATCCCGCGCCACGTATTCTTGTCTTTGCGATTGCCTTTGTTTTTCCACAGGGGGACGACAAGGCCCACTTGCCATTCTTCCGGCCACGTTGTGCCCTCCTCCCCAGGGTCTGCCTGGACTGCCCTAGTCCACATAGCGCGGGCGATCTCAAAGACTCGGCTGCGCAACTCCGCGCCCCCGAATTTAAGTGCCTCCGCCACAAATCCGTCATCTCCCGGCTGGCGGCCAGTTTGCATTTTGCGCACGCGTGCATCGAGTTCTATGTCAGTGGGAGAGGAGTCCAGCCACTCCGCCGAGACGGGGACTGCCTGTACCGATCGCCATACGTGCTCTGCCACTAACCCCACATCCCCCGAAATAGCTTCAAAGTGAGCTCTCCAAAGCTCCCTCTCATGCTCCGCCCGCTCCGCTGTCCAGCGGCCAGAGTCCCCTCGGTCGCCTCGCCGGAGGCGCAAGTCACGGAAGAGCCGAAACAACTCACCCTGATCCCCGCTATGGGAGGCAGCGGAGGCCCGTTCGCCGACACCTTTCCAGTACGCCCGCTCCCACTGCCGGAGCTGCCTCCGACGGTCACGGTTCGCCTTGCGCTTGGCCACAAGTGTCCTTTCCCGCTCTCCTTCCGGCGCACTTCTCCACGCGGAAACCGCCTCAGACACCGCGGCGTCCAGCGCCTTCTTCTCCGACTCATGCCCCTGCAGCCAAGGGATTTGGTGTCGCCGCTCCCGTGGACCTAGGACCTCAAGCCCCACCTCCCTTGCGACCCGGCAGATTTCCTTCCAGTCAGCCTGCGTCTCTAAATTCCTCAATATCTGCGTCATCCTGGCTGCGAAATGGTCTCTTTTTGTCTGAGCACTTTCGGGTGGTCCCAGCAGGCCCGCGTAGTTGGGGGTGGGGGGCCTAGTATTGGGGGCCCGGCGCGGGGCCGGCCAGCGCCCCTGCAGGCGCACCCCCACCTCGACCGGGTCGTGGTCGGTGTACGACGCCCACGCGATGACCCCGTCCTCCCTGACTGCCGGTGCCGAGGCCCGGTTGCGCCGTCTGCGTCGTCTTCGCGATGGTCTTTGCTGCAGCGACGCGGTCCCCCCCTCATCACCAAAGCGCAGGGACTTGCAATCCGTGAAGTGACGACGATCGCGCGGCCGGACCAGAACATGGTCAAGTTGGTGCCCCGTCCTGAAACGCGGGTGCCACCAAGTGGCTGGTTCTCGTTGCGCATACGCCGTGCTCAGCACAAAGAGCGGCACCGACGAGCATAGGGAGAGCAGGTCGGAGCCGGTCGCACTCCGGCGGGCCGTGCCGTGGGACCCAATAACTTGAGACAAATCCTCCTCCTCCTCCTCCCCCCTCCTCCCGGGCGCCCAACTTCAGCATTGAAGTCTCCTCCAACGATGAGTAAATTGTCGTGCGCTCGCACACGTGATTCCACGTGCCGCAATTCCTCGTTGAAGGCGTCTCTGGTTTCCTCATTGGCGGTGCCCGAGACGGGGGCGTAACAAGCAACCAAGGAAAGTCCACGACGTTGGCCCTCCCGGGGCAACACAACCCCCATGACCCGAACCCCCTTCCTATCCCACTTCCCCCTAACGACTACCCTCGATCCCCCCTCCCTCCATAATGCCGTAAGGCGTTGATTCAGCACCACACACACTTTGCCCCGAATGACAAATGTCCATACCTCTGTCCCAACATCATACTCCCGGACGCCATTCTGATAAAAGTTGACGTCCGTGAACATGCCAAACTCCCACCTACGAGCTTCCATCAGTTGCAAAAAACACTCAAGCTTGAGTTGCGATGGCTCATACCCACGACTCGATCCAAGTTTGCGCGTGTTCCAGGTTCCTCCCCGGAGGAAGATCTCCTCCGAGCCTTTACGCACGCGTTTCGCTCGAGACTTCCTCAACAGAGACAAGCGATAGAAAGCACGACACCGTTTCGCTCGAGACTTCCTCGCCTTCTGAACCGTCTTCCATCTCCTGATGCGCACCAATCGTCTCTGACACCTGGTCGGCCGGTCCGTGTTCTGAGGGCCCTGTTGGAGCTCCATCCGACGACGCGTGTCCGAAGGCGCCCTGTGCGACTCGCCGGGGCCAGAGGCGCAGCCGCCTGCCCTCTCGGAGCGCGAGGCAGGGGAAAGGTCCGAGGACCCAACCGCCCCCGCCGTCGATTCGCCCCGGAGGGGTTGTGCACTCCCGCCCCCAATCCAAGCCGAGACCACGGAAGAAGACCCGTACGACGCCCACCCAGAGGCACCACGAAGCGCACCCACCAGATCTTCTCCCCCAGCAGCGCCAGTGGGGGCACCCCTAAAGGGGTTGGGGTTAGCCACGTCCATAGCTTTACAATGGAAGACCGTGGATAGAAACACTATGCACACTACCAGGGGGGACACACAACCACTACACACGCCACTCCTACATGTGGTCGCAGATCCAGCATGTTTCCCAAGACCTCCATCTCTTGCACCCCGCGGAAGGTACACTGGCTATCCCCCGCGTGCACAGTGAAAGAAGCAGCGTCCGCACCACGTCCCACAAAGAGGTACTCCAGCGAGTTCGCCTTCCACGCAAGCTTGAAATCAACGATTCGAGACGTCAGTTCGGTGTACATGGTACGATATTGGGCCATATCACTTGCAAACAAAACTATCCTGGCGAAGGACCCAACCATATGCAAACGTGAATACCGCAGGGCAGGTAGGACGAAGCAAGAGGAATTCTCTATGGGGCCACGATCCTCGTGAGGGGTGTGCCGAAATGGCCCGAGGCCGCCATGCGAACGCTGCCACTGGCGCCATCCTTGGAGCTCCCTTATGGGGCCACGATCCTCGTGAGGGGTGTGCCGAAATGGCCCGAAGCCGCCATGCGAACGCTGCCACTGGGGCCTTCGGTGGAGCTCCCTATGGGGCCACGATCCTCGTGAGGGATGTGCCAAAATGGGGCGGGGCCGCCATACGAACGCTGCCACTGGGGCCTTCGCTGGAGCTCCTATGGGGCCACGATCCTCGTGAGGGGTGTGCCGAGATGGCCCGGGGCCGCCATGTGAACCCTGCCACTGGGGCCTTCGGTGGAGCTCCCTATGGGGCCGCGAACCGTGTGAGAGGTGCGCCAAAATGGGGCGGGGCCGCCATGCGAACGCTGCCACTGGGGCCTTCGCTGGAGCTCCCTATGGGGCCACGATCCTCGCGAAGGGCGCGCCAAAATGGGGCGGGGCCACCATGCGAACGCTGCCACTGGGGCCTTCGGTGGAGCTCCCTATGGGGCCACGATCCTCGTGAGGGATGTGCCAAAATGGGGCGGGGCCGCCATGCGAACGCGGCCACTGGAGCCTTCGGTGGAGCTCCCTATGGGGCCACGATCCTCGTGAGGGGTATGCCGGAATGGGGCGGGGCCGCCATGCGAACGCGGCCACTGGGGCCTTCGGTGGAGCTCCCTATGGGGGCTCCCTATGCCCGATGGGGATCGTGAATGGGGCCCGCCATGCGAACGCGGCCACTGGGGCCTTCGGTGGAGCTCCCTATGGGGCCACGATCCTCGTGAGGGGTATGCCGAAATGGGGCGGGGCCGCCATGCGAACGCGGCCACTGGGGCCTTCGGTGGAGCTCCCTATGGGGCCACGATCCTCGTGAGGGGTATGCCGGATTGGGCGGGGCCACCATGCGAACGCGGCCACTGGGGCCTTCGGTGGAGCTCCCTATGGGTGTGAGGGGTATGCCGGAATGGGGCGGGGCCGCCATGCGAACGCGGCCACTGGGGCCTTCGGTGGGGCTCCCTATGGGGCCACGATCCTCGTGAGGGGTATGCCGAAATCGGGCGGGGCCGCCATGCGAACGCGGCCACTGGGTCCTTCGGTGGAGCTCCCTATGGGGCCACGATCCTCGTGAGGGGTGCGCCAAAATGCGGCGGGGCCGCCATGCGAACGCGGCCACTGGGGCCTTCGGTGGAACTCCCTATGGGGCCACGAAACGCTGTACTGGGTGGGTGAAACGCAGGGAGGAGAGGGGAGGAGGAGAGGAGGAGGAGAGGAGAGGAGAGGAGACGCGGGCAACCGTCTCTTCAAAACGAAGACCCAACACCACAGGATGGTTGGGAAATATAGTGTCAGCCCAAATAAGGTGTGTCAGCGCCCAGCCATCAGGCGACGTTCGAAAACCGAAGCCGCGAGCAACCCACTCTGCAGCAAGAGGTGTGATGATGCCGTCAAGAAAAACAGTGAACTCGTCAGGGGTCTCTGCACCGCCCTGCTTGCCGCCTCGCTCAAAATCGACTTGTTCAGTCTCGCCAGCCCCTGGAATGCCAAGGGAAGCATGGTAGCCAGAGAGCCCCCGAAGAAATCCGCAGGCCAGCCGAGGATGTACACCTCGATCCAACATCATATTCGCAAGAAGCCCGTGATCAATGGAATCGAAAGCGGTTGCGACATCTTGGCTCCCAAATATCGAAGGCAAGCCCCATCGGTGCGCTAAGTACAACACTTGGCGAGCCGTCGAAATAACGTCTGCACTGCATAAACCTTTCTTGCAGCCGAAGCTGTACACCGCACTCTGTGGCAAACCCAGCCGGAATGGTCTAAGGATACTTCTGCAATACCACTTCTGCATGCAATCAAGGAACGAAATCCAACGGAACATATCGTACGAGTCCGCCTGGGCCGTCTTCTGGAGGCCATGGAAACAGATGTCCTTCCAGGTCGGGGGTCCTTGGAGCTCACGTCCTGCAGCCGCTGCTGGAAGAGACGCCAAATACGAACGACGAGCTGGAAAGGCAGAGCCCTCTATACCTCCGGAGGGCAGCCATCGGCACCCGCGCTGGATCCTGGCTTGATGTTGCAACGCCCATGCAAGACATCATAGAAGCTGAGAGTAGGAAGCGAGCTACAATTCTCAGACCAGGCCCAAAGATGTTGAAGCCCATTGTGTTGAGTTGCAAAATCGTTATCCTTGTTCCCGAAGCGTTTTCTTCCGAAGTCAATGGCCCCTTCCTTGGAGCCACGCCTGATGGTCAAACGAAGCCTCACCGCGGACCCGGAGCACGAGAGGAACAGGTCGTTCGGCCCGGCACGCTCGAACAGCTTGCAACTTACACGTGCAACGCGCCCTCCTAGCAGCTTTCAGCGCCCGCCTTAGTGTGGTCACCGCCTGAACGTGATCCTGCCCAGTGGATGAAGCAACCGCTTTGCGCGCCTCGATTACAGGCGCATTCACCTGCTTGCATGCCTGGGTCAGCCGACTATGCTTGGTGGAGTGCGGAATCGCCCTTGCGGCTGTCAGAATATCATGTTGGAGGCCCCCCAAGGACGTGGCATTCAGCTCCGAACAGTGCTTGCGGAAGATGTCGAGGCTGGCGTTGTCGTCGGGTGTCCAGCCTGTCAAAGATGGCATGGCTAATCGTGCAGGGTGCTCGAAGACAACGGCTTCACTGATATTCACGTGACCTCCCACTGGTCTATGATCAGACTTTTGGAATACCTTCTCGGCAAAATCCATGGGGCGCGCGTGACCCGAGACCCCAGAAGACACCGCTAGGAAATCGATTTGGGTGCGACGACCAATGCGTCGTTTACGCCCGCACGTCCAAAGAACCGCTGGTTCCCGGTTACTGTCAGCCTCACCAGGGGCACTAAATGTATTCAGCGCCCGCACACCCAAACACTCCATCCAATTCAAAACAACGCCGGCCATGGCAGACGAGTGAGAACAAGGAGCATCTAAGAGTTCTCTCCAATTAAAGCTTCACGCCAAGCCGGCAACGTGGGATTGGCGCCCATGCCCACAATGATGTCACACGCATTCCCCAGCAATGTGTGTTTGATGTGTTGTACATATAAAATGCTACCCTCGAAAACTGACTGCGCCCTCCCGTCCTCTTTCAAATGGTCCAGGATATGCGCAGAAATCAAAATTGTTTTGCCCACCACGCACGCCGCCCAGTACGGCTGGAAGTGTAACGAACGAATGGCAGGCATCCAGCGTCTAGGAATCAAAAAGCCACAGTCCGAGCCCTCCTTGCACAACACGGCGTGGGAGTGGTAGACAAATCCTGCACTAGGTCCCCATCTTGGCACCTCTTGTAGCAGTACAGCGGTATCCCCCACGCGAGAACGAAAAGTCCGTGCTATTTTGGATATCGCCGACTTCCCTGTTCTACAAGTGTTCCAAGTACTAATAGAGAATGCACCTAATTCATGTCGAACTGCTGCCACAGCTCAATCTTTGAAATTAGCAAAATCCTGCTGTATTGCGGCCGCCGTCTGCTGGATGTGCTGGTGGCATGCCGGATCGTCCCACACGATCGTGCCAGTCGGGCTCACGACTCCGATGACCGCCTCCGCCTGCCCGTTGGTGATGGTGAGCTTCCAATCGGGCTCCCATGAGCAGTCTGCCGACTCCCCCGCTCCTGACACTTTACTGCGAAGGAATGCTCTCGCCTTACCCCCTGCCGCGAAACGCTTTTGGACTTCAGGTTTACGCTCAACGGTGGTGTACAAGGTCTGGCCGTTGCGGAGAAAGGCTGGGTCCTTCAGGGTGTCCTTGAAGACGGCAGAAATCTCCTCTGCGAACCCTGGGGACACGTCGAGGCTAAACTTGTGGCACTTGGGTCCCCTGAGGTGTACCTGGCCCAACTTCTCTTTCAAGGACTGGGGGAGGCTCTCAGTCAATTTCGTGATCAAGGTCTCCGCCTCGTCCCTGGACACCCCCGCCGACTTCCGGACCCTCCATTCGCAGAACCCTTTGAATTCGATCGATTTAGGAATGAACTCGCCTGATCCCGAACACTTTCCCGATTCCAAACGTTTGAGGCGAGCATCGTGGTCATCGAGGCGTGTATGGGCCGCTTATGTCCTCACTTCATTCTTCTCGATCCTCTCTTTGACCTCCTTGATGAGTGGGGTCACTTTTTCATCGAAGATGCCTCGAATCTGATCCAGAAGCTGAGACTGGTCCCCCATCGGCACTGTGTGCAGTATGGTAGAAGAGTACGGTATCCACTCAAGTGTCGAGTGAACCTTCCTCCTCCTCCTCCTCCTCCTCCTCCTCCTCCTCCTCCTCCTCCTCCGCCTCCTCCTCCTCTTCTCCTCCTCCCTCCTCCTCCTCCTCCTCCTCCTCCTCCTCCTCCTCCTCCTCCTCCTCCTCCTCCTCCCCTCTCCTCCTCCTCCTCCTCCTCCTCCTCCTCCTCCTCCTCCTCCTCCTCCTCCTCCTCGGGTAACGGTGACGCTTGGGCGGGGTGCGGGGGTGCGCCGCGGTCGCCATAGCATGCGCGCGAGCACCAACATGTGGGGGAGGGGGGGTCCAGGCCACCGCCCCCGCGCACGATCAGCACAATTCCCCGAGGGGGTTGGGGGCGGGGTTTGGCCTGGGTAACGACCGCGACGCGCCGGAATCGCCTCACCGCTGCTTCCTCGCCATTCTCCCCTCCTGCAGTCCTCGCTGTGTCGGCCCGGCACCACGCGGCGAAGAAGCCTCATGGCCCGTCCCCCGCCCTCTCGAGCCAACCCAGAAGCACGGCGCCCATAGCTTCTCCTCAATGCAACTGGGGGCAGGCACAACGGCGCTGGTTCTCCGATCCGGCTTCGGAACACCAGAAAGGAGTGAAAGAACTGACAACTGCTATGGTCTCTCTCTCTCTCTTTCTCTCTCTCTCTCTCTCTCTCTATCTCTCTGTTCTCTCTCTCTCTCTTTTCTCTCTCTCTCTCTCTCTTTCTTTCTCTCTCTCTCTCTCTCTCTCTCTCTCGCTGTACATATATATATACACACACAAATGTATGTATTATTCTGGACAACCGCCGCTCCAGGCGCGCTAGTCGGCTACACCCAATTGGGCGTAGCCGATTAGCGCTCCGCCTCAACCCACAAGACCAAAAAACAGCACCAGGGCACCTCGACGGGTCACGACGGCGCCAAGACGACACCAGCATGGCTCCAATCTTCTTGGAATATTTTGCCCGAGGTCCTTACGGTGCCTCGGGACGCTCAGGATCACGCTAGACAAATATCGAGACTCTCAAGATGGCATTCTTCAAGATGGCCCAAGGTGGCATCCGATGTTGGCTCCCGCAGCGATGAGCAGACTCGAACATGCGTGCCAGCGTGGACCCAAGATAAATGTGACACTGTGGACGTGTAAGTTACAGAATGTGATCTATGAGGTGTGATCCGCCGTGCCGAACATGAAGTCGTCGACCCCACTGCTTGCGCAAGCATCCCACCCTCCCACCCGCAACTCGCTTTGCAAAACCCATGCGGCCACGATTGGGGATGTGCTCGGCACTGGTTGGCGCATCTCTGCGGCCGCACTGGCGCGCGCAAGCTCGCGCGCAGAGCGGCTAGCTGATTAGGCAAAAGTGATGCGGCAGCGATGACGCTGGCCGATGGTAATGTTCCAGCTCGTCTCAAAGGCCGCGCTGGCACGCGGGCACTTCAATGCGCGTCTGCAACTCGGGCGGGCGCGGTGTCATGATAACCGCGGCAACTGCGGCAACGATGATGATAGTAGCGATGGTAGCGGCATTGATGACGAAGACGACGACGGCAAGGCCAATGACGACGCCGATGTTGGTGACGGCGGTGACGATGATGAAGGTAACTGGCTGATGATGATGGCGTCGCAGGCGACGACGATGAGAACGGCGGAGATGCGATGGCGCTAATGAAGGTGATAGTGAGGAAGTGCGCCCGCGCAGAAATTCAAGAACCCTGGCAAGCTGCGGTGAAACACGCGCGAGCGTCATGTGGCCCGGAAGGGCCATGTCTGCAAACGGTTCGGAAAAGACTTGTCTGGGAAAGGTTTCCACGCGCGCGCGTGGCGGCACGCGTGCGCGGCCTGCATAATATTCATTGATACAGAGTCGTGCACGGTGCGCATGATGGATCGGCGCGGATGTGCCGTGTGGTGAGATGAAAATACGGTTTCTGGGCGAGCTCGCTAAAATCACACGGTTGTCTGTGAGTTCAGCAACTGCACGCAGGCAGGAAATGCGCAACGGACTTCCTTTTAACTATGGTGAAATGAACGCAATGCCATTGTGAGTAATATGATCTTGGCATTTGCGCACGCGTACAGACTTCGTCCGACTTGTTGCCACGGAGCATTGCACAGTTACTACTCTTTCAACTTCCGATTTTCTAATTCTAGTGAAAGGGATGAAGGGGGTGGATACCCGGTTGAAACCGGCTGGCGTGAACTCATATCGAGCACGAACGATGAGGCAGAATCATATGTAAAACGCAGTGTCCCAGGGAGGATCGATGACCCCAGGGGGAGGGCGCTGGATTCGATTCTTCGTTTGAGAAGAACACATGTGTGGTGTGAGCAGTGTGGTTTAAGCTACGTAGCGCTTCTTTACTGGTGCAGTATACGTGGTGCGAACTAAGTTGGGCAAGTTGTGGTGTAACCCACGTGGTGCGATATGCGGGGTGCAAGCTACGTGCTTCACCTTAAGTGGTGCAAACATGTGGTGCGATCTACACGGTGTAAGCTGTGTAGCGACATCGACCTGGCGTCATATGTTAAAACCACATATGTGTGTGTGAACATATAGATATATATATATATACTCCTCAAGGCCTGGTAGTCGCAAGACGCCTACTGTACACACGGCTGGGAGCTCCGGCTAGGCAGAAGTTCGACCAACAACCTCGTCAAAGCGGTTGCGGGCAGCGCCCTTGGCTATGATGTGGGATCGGCCGCTTCGTTGAGCGGCTCGGCGAAGCTCTCTGTCGGCTTGGTCGAGAATCGCCACCATGGCTGGCGGGAGTCGCCAGCAGTGCCGGAGGACCCAATCCCTGCATCGAGGGCGGCGCCGGTCTGACAGGCGTGCGAGACAGCGAACGCGCTGTACAAAGTCGGTCTGACAGCAGGGGTAGACGGCGGAGGGGACGAACTCGCGGATTATATTCCGCTTGAGGTGATTGACCCTCGCATGAGACTCAAGAGCGCGCGAAGACACAAAAGCGCAATCACAGTCTGGACAGACAAACGGGCGCACGGCGATGCGAAGATGTGTGCGGTTTGCTGTCATGTGCTATGTGTTGTCATTTGTTGTTTGGCCTTTTGTCTCTCCACTCCTGTTTCCTGCCTCCTGTTCACTATCTGCTGAGGGGCCCCGCAGCGTCACCAAATAGCCAAGGAAGGGGGTGAACCTCGAATCCAGGCTGCTCCGGGCCACCCCAGGATTCTCATGGTGACGCCACCGCGCGGCCAGAGCGGCCCGAGAGGCCTCCAAGATTGCCCGACGAGACTCCGAAGAGAGCCTCAGGAGGCCAAGAAGACCCAAGATGGCCCCAAGATGTCCCACGATGGCCCAAAGGCGGCCCAAGATGCTCCCAAGAAGACGGCCCAAGAGGCCTCCAAGAGGCCTCCCAAGAGGCCCCACGAAGCAAAAATCAACGATTTTCCAACCGTTTGTGAAGATTTTTGTCCTTCTCGCCTTTTCGGCTTTCCGATCCGAGACGGACCAAGAGGTTCCCAAAATCGACCCACGACAGCCGTAAAAGCCCCCATGACGGCCCAAGACGGCCCCAAGACGGCCGAAGAGGGCCCCAAGACGGTCGAAGAGGCGCCCCAGACGACCCAAAGGGGCCCTAAGACGGTCCCAAGAGAGGCCCGACCATTTAGTCAACCACACCATGGACGAACGCAAGTCTTGGGCGAAAACTTTCCCTGACAGTGCCGAGCTGTCCTGTGCTGCGAATTTCCTCGTGCACTCTGACGGTGGTACTCGCGCCAGGCAGTGCTCCGCGGCCGCGTGGTGCATCGAAGCTGTTACTGTCTGTGGTCAGAGCACAACGCGTTCCTTTGTAATTCAGGCTGGAACGTTTATGTCTGACCCTGTATCTTCATTTCTAGCAGAAACCATCGCCATGGACGAGGCTGTTCAGGCGTTGGCTCAAATACTGTCCTTTCGTGCGCGGCCGTTACGAGGTGCCTTGACACCTCACGAGTGACTTAGGCTTTGTTGGAAGAAAAAAAAAATCTGCCCCGAGAAGGCCCCAGGAGGGCCCAAGGAGACCCCCAGAGGCCCCAAAAGGCCCCAAGAGGCCCCAAGAGGCCCCAAGGAGACCCCGAAGAGACCCAAAAGATTGGTTCCAAGAGGCCCTATGGAGACCCCCAAGAGGCCCCCCAAGAGGCCCCAAGGAGACCCCCAAGAGGCCCCAAGGAGACCCACGCGCAGCCGTCCGCACTAGTAATAGGGGGCTGGCGGCAGAAAGCGAAGCCCTTTATGTATAGATAAATAGAAAGATAGTGAATTATAGTCATATGCACATACATATGAAAATACATATACATATACATACACATATACATATACATATACATATACATATACACACACCTACACATACACAGACACATAATCATACAGATACACATTCACATACACATACACATACAACTATGAACATAGAACTATACACATACATACACATATTTATATAGGTAAATATACATATAAATATACATATACAAATACATAAACATATACATATACATATACATATACGTATATGTATACATATACGTATACATATACATATACATATACACATGCATATATATATATATAAACCGATAGATACACCTATACATATACATATACATAAAAATATACATATACATATACACATACATATACATATACGTTTACATACTGATATCCCCATACATATACGTATACGTATACCTATACAGATATATGCACAAAATCATTTGCACATGCATATACGCATGCATACACACACATATATATATGTGCAACTGCATACGCATACATATACCTAGTTACATGTATATACGCATATGCATACACGTATACATATATATATATATACATGTACCTAAACACATGCGTGTACATATGCATAGACCACCATACATACACATATACATATACAAATACATATACATATACATATACAGAGGCAAGTACATATGCATATACGTATGCATATATATATACACACATACATATGCATATACATATATACACATAGATATTCATATACATACACATATCCATACATAGACATAGCCATAGACATATACATGTACATATACACAAACATATACATATACCTACATATACATATACGTATGGATGTGCATACAAATGTACATATACATGTACATATACATATACACAGACGTATGCATGAGCATATCAGTCTACATCTGCATAAACGTATACACATGTATGTATGAGACTACACGTGCAAATACAATTACATAAACTTATACCTAGACGTACACATACACAAATAGTTATACCTAGACATGTGGAAATACGTATACAAAACTCACGCATGTGCAAACAGCTATGCATACACATATGCATAAACCTGAACATAAACATGTACATGTAGTTCTGCATATACACCTACATGTTGCATGTACATATACATGTACATCTACATTTCCATACACATAAACATCATCATGTGCACATATACATATACGTATACATATACGTGAACAAGATAGACATGAACAAATACACACACACACACACATACATACCCAAACGAACATGAATAGATACATACATACACACATGGACATGGACAGCCCCCCCTCCCAACACCCGTTCGTCACCTTCTTTCTTAGACTCGGTTGTACTGCCCTTTTTCCGTTGCTGATCCTTCTCTTCCTCTCCCTTTTCCCCGTTCTCCTCGCTTTCAGATTTCCCAGACGTCTGCTGGCGGATTGCGTTGCGATCTAGCTGCTCGGCTGGCCAACGCCCAACAACAGCGCACTACCGAAGATGAGAACCACGCTTTCCCACGCAGGAGAAATCCAAAGCTTGTGAACCATCCCGCAGACACGAGGAGCCATCAAACCCTGTAGTCATTGGGATGCCTGGGACCTCTGGCGCGGTAACCACAGAAACCATATGATTTCAGTTGGATGTTTGGGATTCCTGGGATTTCCCGCCCTCTGACAAAAAATCCACGTGGAGCCCCCCAGGGTTCCAGGGAGGAGAGAGATCTCCACCAGGTCGGATTCGCCCGCGTCCTCCCTGAAAAGCCACGCGAGGGCGGCGTCCCCAGGCCGGAGACGAACACATCCCCCTGGACTCCCGCAACGCATCGGTTGTACTTCATGACTTGCGCACCACATATACTGTATCACATAGACTCTCTGTTCGTGAGAAATTTGGATCCACCACCACTACCACCCCCCCGGCTTGATCAGTCCACAACCGTTTTCGACCCCCACGCCATCCTCTGGAAAAAACTATGCGCGCACACTCGTTGATCAAATTTTATCAGTTGTCATGAGTCCCTCGCAAAACATGGGACGAAGTGCACACGCGCGCGTCGTCGCACGCGAAGGCCGAAATCCTTCAAAAACCGTTGGTTTCGGAAGGGTTTCAAAATCGGGTGTCCAAAAAAACATATAAAAACAAAAGGTTTCGCAACACAGATGTTCGAAAAATGTTGTCGCGCGCGTTTTTTTTCGCGAAGTTCGTATGAAAACCGTACGTTGTTTCAACACGATCATAAAATACTAACATACTGGCGTCGCGCGCCATGTCGAAATCGTTAGAACGCTTTTGCGCGCGTGCCGTCGCGAGAATCCTTTTCCAAAACAATTGACGAAGTGTACACGCGCACGTCGTCGCGCGCATGCCGGAATTCTTCAACAAAACCCACGGTTGTGTAGCGATGTCAAGCCGAATATCAAAAAAAAAAACTCGAAAACAGAAGTTTTCGCAACATCAACTTTCAAAAAAACATTGCGCGACCGCTCTTGCGAATTCTTTATTTTATAAATATGAATGGGTATATATGTGTATGTAAATGTATAATCAAAATGTTCACTGAGTTCAGCCAAACGGGCCTCTGGCGCCGCATGCCGACATCATTCGCACGCCCTTGCGCGCGTGCTGGCGGGCACGATCCGTGTCAAGTAAAACCATGCGGGCCACTCTCGCGCGTCGGCCGCGCGCGAATGTCGAACTTGCTTCCAAAACCTTCATCACCAATGTGAGGACGCCGTCATCGCCGTCGACGTGATCAGCATCGGCGCCCGCACTGGCCACGCCGTCATCGGTGCGAATATCATCACCAGCATCGCCACTATCATCATCGTGTCTACCGTAGTCGGCGTTGCCATGACACCGCGCCCCCCCAAGTCGCCGACCCGCAGTGAAGTGCCCGCTGGGATGCGCCCAGCGGTCAGCGCCACCGCGGCCGCGTCGGTGGCGCCAAACTAGCTGACCGCTGCGCGCGCGTGCTAGGGTTGACGCGGCCGCAGAGATGCACCAGCCAACGCCAAGCATGCATCGCAATCGCCACAGCAGGGGTTTTGCAAACCAAGTTGCGGGTGGGTGGGTGGGATGTTTGCAAGAGCATGGGATGTGTCAACTCATGGGTAAAAAACAATTGCACCACATAGATTGCTCGACATAGATTGCACACCATACATAGATAGAAACACAGTATTTGGGGTCCACGCTGGCTGACATATGCGTATGCACGTACGCATGTCTACTATGAGCTCTGCGGCGCAGTACGGCCCCAGGAGGGTCCACAAGGCGCCCGACAGAGCCGAACCCCAAGTCAGAAAAAGGCGGAGCCTCGAGATGGCCAAGAAGGCTCCAACAAGGCATCAGGATGGGCCCAGAGGTGGCCAAAATGGAACAAAAAAGTATCCAGAAGCTCTCAAGACGTCCAGAAGGGGAGCGCGAGAGGCCGCCAGGATGACCTACGAGGGTCCAGAGACCCAGGGATGCCCCCAAGAGGCCCCAAGACGCTCCAGGATGGCCTCCGAGGCCCCCAACCCTACACCAGGAACCCCCAGGATGGCCTTGGTTGGCCCCAGGGGGCCCTAAATTGGCCAAAGAGACACAGCATTTGGAATCTAGCCCACCAATACTCCCCCGCTTGTGTCTGCAACAACTGATGGAATACACAAACCAGTAGCTTGGCCCAAACTTGGACACAACAGTTTGCCACATAGCCATTGCGAAAAAAACTCCGGAAGCGTCATCAATTGAGATGCAGTAACGGTCGCGAGCTCAGTGCAAGCATTGGGCCAGTGGGAGAATGTCTCGGGCAGGCTTGAGGACCTCGCGGGCTGGACTGGACTCACGCTAGACCGCTCGAGGATGCCACATGCGACTGTCCAAGACGCTCTCGCAGGGCTACCGAGATGGGCCCCAGGAAACAAGCGGCAGACCTACTCTGGATGGTCTCACAAGCATCGTGGGTGGATCGCGTGGGGGGGGGGCAGGACAGGGCTGTACTACGGAGGTGCAGACCGGGCATCGTCTCGGCGCGCGTGGGAGTGGCTGGGAGGGGGGCTGTCGGGCGGGGTGACGTGGAGGGCGCGGAGCAGAGGGACACGCAATGCTGCGCAGGACTCCGCGTTGGCCCAACTGGGCAAATATGAGGAGGAAGGTCCCGCAGAGGAACCACGCGAACCCTGCGCACACCCACCCGCGCTCGCATCATTCGCCCGGTCTCCACAGGCCCGTCTGGAAGTGGTGAAAGATGTTGGAAGACCTACTGTGAAGTCTGAGGGGATCGGCAGATCTAGAAGGTGCACGCAGAAGGGTATGGGAAAGCGCAGTGTGAGAGGGGCCGCACGAACTGCCACAAGCAAAAGGGTAAGCGAATGGCAAGCCGCGGACAGGGATGAAGAGAGAATGGACATGTTCCTGGCGTCGTCACCAGCGCGATGTTGTCCGCGACTGGCGGCGGCATCATGAACCACCAAGCTCAGCACGGCACAAGGGCATCGTAGTGCATGGAACCCTGGACGCCAATATTTCATGCCCCCTCCCTCTTGAGACGGCGTGTTGCTGCTCACCCTCGCGCGCCATTTGCGCAAACTGTGCAAGCGGTTGAGCGCGGCCCAGGTACGCGGTCCAGGTTATGGGGGGCAACATGACGCGCAACGGGTCGTAGCTCACTCGGGGTCAGAGAAAACTGAATAAAACCAAACCGCGCGGATTTCTTGGATCGGAGCCGAACCCTCCTCCCTGGCGCACGGAGCGGCGCCGGAGACACCGCCAGGGGGGCCCAGGGCAGATTCAAGAAGTCCGCGCGGAGCTCCGACAAATCATGTTCATGTCGCTGCGCTTTTCGTCGAGGCTCAGGGTCAGAGGATCCTGGCAACCTCTTCAAAAGCGGACCCAAGAGACCCACGAAATGGAAGCTCCGCGGGCCCAGCTTGGCGCGCACGGCTGGGCTCACCGCCTGAGGTCCGGTGCGGTGCTCGGACGGTCTGGGTCCCCCGGCTCCCTCCCGCACTGGCCCTGGAGGCAGGGGCGAAGAAAAGTGTGGCCGGCCATGGGCAAGAAGCAGTGTGGGGGGGGGGGCGTGTGACGTGCAGTGGGTAGCAGTGAGCGGCGGGGAGCAGGTCGTGAGTGGTGAGCTGTGAGTTGCAGAGAATGAGTAGGTGGGCAGTGGGCAGCAAGTAGTGCCAACGGAAGACCCAGCACCGCGTCACAAGCGCTGGGCACTGAGCACAGAGCACCGAGGCTGGGCGAGGGGGCGACAGGCTGCAGTGGCGGAGCAAGAGCGAGGGCGGGAGGAAGACAGGCCGAGGCGAAGGCGCAGCTGCATGGGAGGTGAGGGCGCCCGGCCATGCAGAGGGCTTGGATGGGGACTGAGGCCGCGTCTTGCGCTTCTCAGGACAAGCTGCACAGTTGGCCATGGGGACCGCTCCAGGAGCGCCCATCTTGGCGTCTCGGGCCTGCCAAGTTAGAGGAACCGTCGCAAGACGACCTTGCACGGCGCCGAGAGGCCTGTTTCCGATTGACGCGATTTTGCTGAGGCGTAGTCAACGTGACGGCACCGACGCTCCTCAAACTCCAAAGATCTCCACGTCGACGCCAAGATGCTCCTTCGCTCACTTGCTGTGTCAAGTCGGCGGGGGACCAAGCGGTTCGAGTTTTCGACAAGCGACCGTCAACAGAGGCCTTACAGCATGGGGTCCGAGTAGATTCGGAGGATCGCGCCGCATCGCCGATGCATCGCCGATGCTGCGCGATCCTCCGAGCCAACCTACTCTGACCATATCAGGAAGGGCTACGTAGAGTCAAAAACATTCGAGGACATCTCCAATAAACCCTCTCTAACAGAATAGTGGACCGTCCTGGTAGAGCACGTGGATGCTGCTGGAGTTCTGCTCGGGGCAATCGAAGCAGGACCCTCTAACGCTTCCAGAACGTAGCATAGCATGTCAAAGGCGTAATCTCCTTTTGTGCCTCCCAGCTCATCCCACTCGCCAATTTCGCCAAGAGCTGGACGGTCTTCAAGTCCCCCTCCCTTCCATACCTCAAACCCGCCATCCTGCCATCATCATCCTCATCACCACCACCATCATCAGCATAATAATAATAATCATCATCATCAGCAGCAGCATCAGCATGGGCATCATTATCATCACCATCATCATAATCATCAGCATCATCAGCATCATCACCACCACCACCCCCACCATGATCATGATCATCAACATCAACATCAGCGTCATCATCAGCATCGCCACCGTCATCGTCGCCGTAATCGTCATCATCAACATCATCATAATCATCACGATCATCGCAATCACCATCAACAATATCGACATCATCATCATCATCATCATCATCATCAGCATCATCATCGTCACCGTAATCGTCACCGTCGTCATCACCACCACCACCCCCACCACCATAATCATCATCATCATTATCATCATCATCATCATCATCATCATCATCATCATCATCATCATCATCATCATCATCATCATCGCCACCGTCATCGTCACCGTCATCGTCACGGCCATCATCATCATCACCATCATCAACGTCATCAACATCATCATCAGCATCATCATCATCATCACCATGATCAGCATCATCAGCCATCTGCATCGTCATCATCATCGTCATCATCATCACCATCATCATCACCACCACCACCATCATCAGCAGCATCACCGTAAGCATCATGCCATCATCATCAGCATCATCGTCATCTGCTTCTTCTTCATCATCATCAGCATCATCAGCATCATCAGCATCATCAGCATCCCTATCGTCGTCACCGTCATCGTCATCGTCATCGCCACCGTCATGGTCATCGTCATCATCATCCATCTCCTCATCCTACCCCTCCCTCGCCCCCTTCTTCCCAGCCTCAGCCACCTCCTCCGGTTTCTGCTCCTATTCTTGCTTCCCTTCCCTGCGCCCGACAAGCCATTCACAAGCTCTCGCCAGAAAATGTATTGATGGGCTGATTTCCACCACCACGACCATCGGTAGGAGAGGAAGGGCGAAGGTGAGGAGGAGGAGGAGGAGGAGGAGGAAGAGGAGGACCTCTACATCCTTCCTTCTCCCCCGTCCTACCTATGGGACGTGTCTGGCCTTTGTGGGGACTGGCATGGCTTGAGTTCTGGGAGGTCGGGCATTGGCCTTCGGGATATCCGACGGTAGCCGCCCAGAAAGCGTCGCTCGTACACGTGCACGTTCACCTCCGAGCCGCCGAAGAGAGGAGAGCAGCAGGAGGAGCTGGGCATCAATGCTCGACCAGCTGGTCTCGCGCTGGAAGACCCTGCGCAGAACTGGTGACGGTCGCTCCTGTGCCGTCGCCGCGTGTTTGCCCCAGGTGTTAGTCCTTTCGACACGCGTCAAACCAATCGCCCTCGACTTCTCTGGTGATGTGCGTGCGCCAGCCTCCACGTACTCCCCGCTATATCGTAGTACTCCTTGTCACTCTCTAGAAAAACAACAAACTGCCAAAACCTAAACTTCCAGACATCCGCGCGGATTTGGATCCGCGCGAGTAACCCTCTGCGCGCCAGGGGAGGCCAGCGCCGATCCAAGAAATCCGAGCGCAGCTCCAAAAGTATTATGTTTACGCTGGTTGTTGTCAATCGACTATCGTAATGTTCCTCATCCCTCCCCTTCTTCACTTCCCCCTCTTCCTCGTCCTCCCCTTCATATGTTTCAAACTGACAACCTATGTGGAGCAAACAATAGCATCGAGCAAGCGCTCACGGTGCAGTTCTGCAGGGTGCTGCGTTCCCTCTGGCTGGCGACCAGCAATGGCGTCAACCACCACCCTTCCCTTTTCATTGATGGCCTTGGCGCTAGTGTCACCGACAATTCCTCCACGAGGGTCGTCAACCTGACCTGGTCGCAACAGTGGCCGCCGAAGCGGCGAGGGCAACTAATTACAGAAGAACTTCGATGCAGCACAGTCATCTGCCAGCGTGTTGCTCCGGCGCGACCTCGGCAAACACGCTATCCCAGTGAGTATGTCGGACAAAGATGCGGGCATCGACGGCTATAACTGGAGACTTCGGAGTCGGGCGGCAGGCATGGAAAGCCCACACTGCGAGGCGGGAGTTTATCCATATCCTCCGGCTGGGAACCGACGGCCTGGGGACCCAGCGGGCGATGGATATGGATATCAGAGTGAAGGGGGCCGAACGGTCATTCACTGTCCCTGGGTGCGTGGCTGAAGTGGGATTCCGCGATGCGGGGATTCTCGTTGTTAATGTTGTTGTTGTTGTTGTTGTTGCTGTTGTTGTTGTTGTTGTTGTTGTTGTTGTTGTTGTTGTTGTTGTTGTTGTTGTTGAACATTATTAATTCTAAAGAATAATTATTGTTGGGCCCCCTGGTGCGCGCCCCCCCGCCGCGCCTAGGCCGCAGCCACATTTTCATCATTTTCGTGAGGAAGCCTCAGGTAATTCGATGTGATCAAGATCCGGTTGTTTTGTTCCCCCCCGCTTTCCCTTGCAAAAAACACTATAAAATGACATTTCTTGTTCTAATATAATCAAATTTCAAGAATCCCTTGCAAAAAATAAGGTAAAGTGGACATTCGCGCGCGCAAGACGAAATCCTTCCAAAAGCTTAGTGTTCGGAGCGATTTTAACATAAAAACATCAAAAAACCAATGGTTTTTCAACAAAAAAATGTCAAAATCTCATCCCGCGCGCTCTTGCGGATTCGTAGGAAACCCAACACTTTTTAAACATTTCTGTCAAACGGGCTTTTGCGAGCAACTTTTTCGAACTTCTGCGACAACGGTTGCGCACCTGCCAGGGCCATCATCCCTGTACATGGCACCATGCTTCACAATTCGTCTTCGCCCACCGGCCAATCATGTACGCACAATTTGCTTCGAATAAGTGACCAAGTTCTGTGGGTGTGTACCCCACGCCAGTGTAGTAGCCACGGTCGTCCGCACGCCACGAAGTGAAGTGTCCCAACGTCATAGGGCGGGAAGCTGGGTTTGGGTGGTCGCGAAGAGTCGTTTGGATATTTGGTAGAGCTTGTAATGCCCCCCCACGAAGTGGGGGTATTGCCTGGTGTCGTATGAAAACCCTGGCACTGGGGAGAACACCACGCGTTCGGGTAAAATGATTGTTGTTGTTGTTGTTGTTGTTGTTGTTGTTGTTGTTGTTGTTGTTGTTGTTGTTGTTGTTGTTGTTGTTGTTGTTGTTGTTGTTGTTGATAGTGTTGATAATGTTGTTTGTTTGTTGTTTGGCGCCGTCCCCCCCGCGATCCGGCCCGCGACCCACCCGCGACCCACCCCGCTACCCGCCCGCGACCCACGCGCGATCTCACCCGCGACCCACCCCGCGACCCGCCCGCGACCCACCCGCGACCCACCCCGCGATCCGCCCGCAACCCCCCCGCAACCCACCCGCGAACCACACGTGACCCACCCGCGACCCACCCGCGACTCACCCGCGAACCTGCCCGCGACCCACCACGGACCCACCCGCGATCCACCCACGACCCACCCACATTGCTTTAACGAAAAGTCGGCGCCTGCGGCGGGCTCGTTGTACAGCTTGTAAAAATGAGGCGCCTACGGCGGGCTTCTTCAGAGCCTCGCCGACTGCAGACGTCCCCGCCGCCCCCTCGCTCATATCCGCGACTGCGGGCTGCTACCCCCTGGGGACCCGGATATGTCTATATCCGCCGCCTGCGCAGGTCCGCGAATATCGATCCCCAAAGCGGTGGTTATGGACAAATCCCCGCCTCGGACGCATCTCCAAGCTCATTGCTCGAGGACGGCGTCTCGTTGCTATGAAACGACCAGACGCGGATGTCGGCCAAGCCCACCCTGCTGGGTGCCACGGGACCACGCAGGGCACTGGCAGCCCTTCCCGGTCCACTCCCGAGGAGCCCATGTGCTGGGCATCCCAACCAACACGGGCAGTGCAGCAAGCAGAAAAAGGAAGCCCCGGCCACGGCTGGCGGCGCGCACAAGGAGGCCTCCTTCGAAGGAGGCGGGTGGGAGGAGGGAAGAGGGAAGAGGAGGAGGAGGAGGAGGAGGAGGAGGAAGCAGGAGGAGGAGGAGGAGGAGGAGGAGGAGGAGGAGGAGGAGGAGCAGGGGGGAAGGCTTCTTAGAAGGAGGCTGCTTCTTCACGGCGCCACGGCAGCCACGGGCGGCCTCTCTCGGTGCCCGCTCCCGGGGAAAGCCGACACGAAGGGGAGCCCCCGCGAAGCACGGGCGACCACAGCAGGCAGCGCGGACAGGCCTCGGGCGTCGGCCTGCCACGCGGCCTCCGCGCGACGAAAGTGGCTGCCTACCGGACCACCCCGACCTGACCTCAGGTCGGGCGTGTCCTGCTGCAGGCGGAGTTTGGACGAAAAATGAAAAAGATTCCAAAACATAGTCAACAATAGTCAAACATAGTCGACAAATCGTCACCAGACTTTTTCTTGACTATTCTTGAATATTCCTCCTGTAGAGGGACAAGCCCGACTTAAACCTAACCCGAAGACCCAAGTTCCAGGTTGACGGGGGTACGGGCTCCACATGAGTTTTTGTCGATGCTCCTCGACCCCCCCTGTGGAAATCGAGGGTAAGTTTGGGCCTTCGGGCTGGGGTGGAGTGTTTTGGGTGGGTGGTGAGAACAGAAGAGGGCCTCACGCGAGAGGACACAGCGACACTCGGCGCTGGCCTACGCGGGCCGCCAGCGCGGCACACCGCGTGAAAACGGCGGCGCTCGGGCGCGACCTCGCGCGGGCAGCTTGCGCGCCGAAGTCCGTGCAGACGATGCCGTTCCCTCGCGGCGCTCCCATCGCTGCGCGTGCGTCTCTGCCTCCCATCGCTCGGGTGTCCGTTCCCCGTGCACTCTTCGGCCTCGTGCGTGCTGCTTTTTTTTGAGGGGGGGCATGATCCCGGATGCTCCTCGATGGTCCCCGTCGAGGAAACATGCTCACGTGGGCATTTTCTTATTCGGCGTTTCGGCATTGGGCGGATGGGGGGGGGAGGGGGGGGGGTCTGGCTCTGGACCTCTGCTTGCTGCGACTGTTTGAAAGAGTGCTGTCTCTGAGGGAGACTCCCCCCGCTCGAAACAGGCGACAAAAAACAGCCAAAGAACTACTCCATGGGGGTGGGAGGGCGGGGGTGCGAGGGCCCGCGCTGATCGGCACGACAAGGAATGAAAAAAACGATCTGACCAGGATTTCGAAGCGAATCCAGCGGTGGCGACGATGGCCGCCAAGGAGGCCAAGAAGGAGAAAACGAGGGAAGGGTAGAGGTATGGGTACCTCTTCCTCCTCTGATTTCTGGGGGGGCATAATCCAGGATGCTCCTCGATGGTCCTTGTCGAGAAAACATGCTCACGTCCGAGCGATGCCAAGCCCGGGGGGGCCGCCCAGCATCTGGACAGGCGCGTTCCACTACTCGCAGAGTTTCTGCTCGCAAATGGCCCGAATGAATGCACACAGCAATAAGGATTCCCCATATTTTCCCATATTTTCTAGGCTTTCGTCTTCCCCCCCACTTCCCACAGTTTCCCATATTTTCCTGGGACCCGACGATGAATTGTGTCTGCATGTTTTATCTCCTCCT
The DNA here is from genome assembly GCA_963575745.1 of Prorocentrum cordatum. NCBI lineage: Eukaryota > Dinophyceae > Prorocentrales > Prorocentraceae > Prorocentrum > Prorocentrum cordatum. The sequence continues at coordinate 52,748 of CAUYUJ010021114.1, read as the reverse complement.
GACCGTGGGCCCTCCCGCGAGACGGACGGGCCGCCGACGCGCGGGGGGAGGTGCTGCCCGCGGCCCGTGGCCGCGGGCCTGGCCGTGCCGCTGCGCATGCCCACACGGGAAGAGCTCCTCGTGTCAACTGGTCTCCTCCGCCTCCCCGTTCCCTCCCGCTCCTCCTCCTCCTCCTCCTCCTCCTTCTTCTCCTCGTCATCGTCCTCGTCCTCCTCCTCCTCCTCCTCCTCCTCCTCCTCCTCCTGTTCCTTTTCCTCCTCCTCCTCTTCCTCCTTCCTCCTCGGGATCTGCCCTCTGCGAGTTGTGATGTTTGTATATTTCAGGGGTGCGGTGCCGTGTCCGAGGTGCCCTGGCGGGATGTCGCCCCCAGTCAGGGGCCTGCAAAAAGAAGCGTCCTGATCGACACCGCCCCCCGCCAGTTGTTCGCCACTGCCCGTCTACTGCGCGCCGACAGTCGGGTTCTGAGCCCATCATAAGGATGCACGATGAGGGTGCAAGGGCCGTGGAAGGCCATGTTGGCGCTTTGCGAGCGGGGCGCGGCCAGCGAAGGCGGCCAAGGATGGACCGAGGAGGCAAGGATGCAAGGGTGCCCTTGGCAAGGTTGCCCATCCTCATTGTGCGGGTTGACTGTACCTCTTGTCAGTGCCTCCGCGTATGAAGACCCCAGGGTGCAGACTGCCAGCCTCCCATTGGATGGGAATGAGACTCCATCGTGCTAGGGCAGGCTAGGAGAGAAGAGGACGGGGGGAAGAGAGAGAATGAGAGAGGAGAGAGAAAGACAGAAACTGAAATATGTATAATGTAGAGAAAGAGAGAGAGAGAGAGAGAGACAGAGAGAGAGAGGAGCGAGGAGCGAGATGCCCAAATTTCAGCAGGCCACCCGACGTCGCGCCCCGCGCCCCGCGAAATGCGCGGCGCGCAACCACCTCCGCGCCCTCGCGGCCTCGGGCCGCCCCCCCTGGAGAAGAAGGCGGCCGCTCTAGCCCGGATCGCGACGCGCGAAGCGCGGCTACCTTCGCACGCCTCCCGGTGGTCTAGCGTTGTGTTGCTCCCATGGTGCTTGAGGACCACGTGCCAGAAGCAACTTCGAGCACCCAGAAAAGCGTCGGAGCAGTGTCGAACGAGCGTCGTCTCCCAGGGCCCGACACGCGAAAGCCCTCAACTTTCGGTGCCTTCTAGGTGCTCGAAACTCCTCCTGGTGATCAAGACTAAAGTAGGCTGGAACATCTGAAACCTAGCTGCTCCCTCCCACTCACGCGGTCCAAAAAGTAGCACGCCATGGTGCGTAGCTCCGTCGCCGCACCTCGAGGAGGGCGCTCTTACGAGCGGTCCCCTGCGCGCAGGCGAAAAGGGCCGCCCCACAGAAGACCTCCCCCGGCGCCCGATCTTCTGGAGACCCCCAATGCCCATCCGCTGTCTCATCTCCTCCGCTGCCCTCCCTCCCCATCCATACAGCCCGCTCGAGCGTTTCCCCCACTTTCTGGTTGTCATGGTGTGGGCAACACGTACGGGACTGATACGTCCTAAATGAGGGCTGAACACCATAAACGGTGCACAGCTGGCAACAGGTCGGGTACAATCTGGCCGATCAAAAGGAGGACGCTCAAGGATTGAACAAGCGAAAAGCACCCAGAACCGATCCCCAAACCCCATCTCAGGGCCCAGTCTGGCCAGTTTCTCATCCTGGACCTATTTGTGACTGTCCCAGGGCAGGAAACGGGCCCCTGGAGGCCAGAATTGGAGATACAAACTCCTCGGACCCCGTCCATGTGTCATGCACTCGAGAGGCACAGGAGAGGACTGGGGCACAAGCAAGAGCAAAGAGAGACGGAGGGGGAGGGGAGGAGAGGAAGACTACAGTCGGACCAAGGTCAGAAGAACATCCCTCAAGAACATGAGACCCTCCGTCGGCCAAAACAAACAGAACATCCAAGGGTACCCCCCCCAGGATGGACAAGAACATCCGGCAAACGCGAAGAACACTAGGGTACCCTCGCCGCACCGACCTCGATCTGCTACCTCGGTAGGACTGTACACTGGGGCAAAGCCCAGGCAGGCTGTCACGGGGCCCTACCCAAGAGAAGCCCGGAAAGCACCAAGAACAAAGACGCCTCCCGGCTGTCCTCCCGCCGCCGAGCCAATCGCACGAGGGTTTCTCCTCCTCCTGCTCCTCCTGCTCCTCCTGCTCCTCCTGCTCCTCCTCCTCCTCCTCCTCCTCCTCCTCCTCATCATCATCATCATCATCATCATCACCATCATCATAATCATCATCATCATCATCATCATCATCATCATCATCATCATCATCATCATCATCATCATCATCATCATCATCATCATCATCATCATCCATCATCATCATCATCATCATCATCATCATCATCATCATCATCATCCTCATCATCATCATCATCATCATCATCATCATCATCATCATCATCATCATCACCATGACCACCACCACCACTATCACCATCATCATCAGCAGCAGCATCGTCATCATCACCATCAGCAGCATCAGCATCATCAGCATCATCATCATTAGCAGCAATATCATCATCGTCATCAGAATCATCAGCATCATCACCACCACCATCGTCATCATCATCGTCAGCATCATCAGCATCAGCATCAGCATCGGCATCATCATCGTCAGTATCAACATCAGCATCAACATCATGGTCATCATCATCAGCATCATCAGCAGAATCTTCATCCGCATCATCATCATCAGCATCAGCATCATCATCAGCATCATCAGCATCAGCACCATCATCAGCATCACCTTCGTCATTACCATCATCAGCAGCAGCATCATCATCAGCATCATCATCGTCCTTATCATCACCAGCATCATCAGCATCAGGATCGTCGTCGTTCTTAACATCAGTCTTATTATTACTACTATCCGTCAACATTATCATCATCATCATCAGCATCATCAGCAGCAGCATCATCATGATCATCCTTATCATCCCCATCCTCATCATCAGTATCACCATCACCAACACCATCAGCAGCAGCATCATCGTCAGCATCGGCATCGGCATCATCATCTACATCATCTGCATCATCATCAGTATCAATATCATCAGCATCCGCATCATCATCAGCATCAGCATCAGCATCAGCATCATCATAATTATCTTCATCATCAGCAGCATCATCAGCAGCATCATCATCATCATCCTCCTCATCCTCCTCATCCTCCCTCGTCCTTCGCCTCCTTCCTCTTCCTTATAAACGATCTCTCCCTGCCGCACCCCCAGACGTGTCGGTAGAACGGGCAGGACGTTTCGCCTGAGACTTCCTCAGCGTTTATGACCCTGGAGCTTAGAATTTGCAACCGTTTCACTGATGGAGGGAGGGTCGTATTCAAAATGTGGTTCTCGCCTTGATGCCGCGCACATTCGTCGTAAAAGTTTGCAACAGTTTCACAGGCGGAGGGCGGGCCGTTTTCGAAACGTGGCTCTCGCCTTGATGTCGCGCACATTCGTCGCAAAAGTTTGCAACAGTTTCATGGACACAGGGCGGGCCGTTTTCAAAATGTGGCTCTCGCATTGGCGCCGCGCACATGCGTCTTTAAGAATTGTCGTAGCTTCTGGGATGGAGGACGGCTCCTTTTCAACATGTGGTTCTCGCCCCAGCACCGCGCACCTTCGTCTTAAAAGCTTGCATTAGTTTCACGGATTCGCGTGATTGAACTCCCAGGAATGATGTTCTGGCGCGGTTCAGGACTGTCAGGCCGCAAGAATCACGCTGATTCGCGGACTTCAATTCCCAGGAACAGCACTCTACAAGGATTGAGGATTGCCAGGACGCAACAGTCCCTTGAGTCACGGCGTTGAAACCCCCAGAATGCTATGTTGGCACGGTTGGGGATTATCAGACGGTTCTTGTCTCATGGGCCACTTCCCGCAATGAAAATACGTTATCCTTTTACCTGTGAAGATGAAACCTGGAGGGAGGTATATTGCAACATCGTTGATGCGTCTTGGGTTTGCACTGGTCCTCCTCCTCCTCCTCCTCCTCCTCCTCCTCCTCCTCCTCATGCTCCTCCTCCGCCTCCACCTCTTCCTCCTCCTCCTCATCCCACTCGCAGCGGTCGCCTTCTTGAGCAATGCGCAGGCCGCCATCTCGATCCCTCCGCCCCATCCGCCCTTGGCCATGCGCTTGGTGTAGGCGCCCACAGAGGTGTTGCTGTCCCAGCGCACCTTAGCGAGGGTGACTGAAGCGTTGGTGGTTGAGCCAGTATTAAAAAATAGTCTGACCCATCAAAATATGATACCAAAACTATCCGTTTCGTAATCCCACATGGTGTTAGCGGGATGGGAGTCCCGCGGGGGAGGGGGGTGGGGGGGCAGAAATCGACCTGGAATCGGCGATACCTCGCCGATAGACTTGCGCCTGTGCAGTGCTGGGCACCCATACTGAGGGCAGCGATGTGTTAGCAATGAGGTGTCTCCGCTTACTTGGGCGCTGGCTACCTGATGCCAGGCTGCGTCCACCGCTGGCTGGCCGTTTATCTCCCAGGGCCACAGAGCATTGTTTGTGCTACTGAGGTTCTCCTTCGCGTCTTAAACCCGTCAATGGCCGACCCGAACACAACCGCATAGGAAAACTGCAACATGAGTGCCTGAGAAGCTGAACAATTGGAAGATGCTGTTGAACATGGAGAAAATCGCCTGGACTGGAAAAAAACTCACAACATCTGAGATGCGCTGTGCGCACTTGGAACGCTGTTACTGGCACGTGGACCACAAACACCGGAAAGACAGCAACATCCCTCACGTAAGCACCATTGCATGCAGTTTGAAGGGATGCATCTCAACCAGGGCTAGTCGGGGCTGACGCCGAACGAATCGAAATCCCACGAAAAGAAACCCCTACGATAGCGAGACAAGTAGGAGCTAGCCAGGGCCAGCCAGGGCCAGCGGCGAAGGAAGGAAACATCTCGACAGCAGCGGGACTAGCCGTAGATCGTGTCGAATGAAACGGGTATCCCAACGGCAGCGTGGCCAGCCGGCACTGATTAGGTGGAGCTAGTGCTGGACGAAAGACGACAATGGCAACAGGATACACAATCTGTCGGGACCATGTTGGAAACCTTTGCGGCAAACGCTGTGGGGAGAACCAGAAGAGAACTCGCCAGCTGCACCAACTCGGCCAAGCTTCGCTGTTTCTCCTGGACTGCGGGGTTCTGGGGGGTATGTCTCCAGCCGCAGAGCCCTCCTCCCCCTTGTCTGGACCTCCTCTCCCTGTGCGACTATCGCTGGCGACGTGCGCAAATGCCTGGGGCGGATCGTATGCAACGCGAGGACAAGGACAACGCTCCCATCCCGCAACGCGGCTGCAAAGGGCCACCGTACGCAAAATCGAGCGCCCTTCACCAGACAAACGCAAGGACCACGGGATCGACTTGGGCGCTCCACGCTGGCCCGGATGACTCCCGTCGGCGGAGCGGCGCCTGCAAGGGCCTGGATGGGGACCGAGAGGGGAAGCCAACGACGAGGGTGCGCTGCGGGCAGAGGCCACGCTCAGGGCTGCTGGGCGGCGCGCCCACTCCTCCAGCGTGTCGCCAGCGATCTCCAAGTGCGCGTTGGCCTGCCGGGCGCACCACGGCGACGCGAGTCTGGGCAGCGGCGAGCGAGCCCACGCTGGTCTCCAGCCCGCGCTGCTCCAGAAGAGCCCGAAGACGACCCCAGAGGGCCTGAAGAGCACACAGAGGGTCCCGGATGGAACTCGCGAGCACACCAGCGGCAACCCTAGCGAAGGCAGCAATCGGACTTGCACTGCCAGCACCGGCAGAAGCACCAGCAGAAGCGTGGCTAGCAGCAGAACCAGAAGCATCAGCAGGGGCAGGAGTCAGGAGGATGAGGCTCGAGACGCGCAAAGGTAATCCAAGAAACTGCCAGACTGATCGACGAGCTCCCATAATGACCAGGGCGCCTGGGATAGGGGTCATGACCTCCTGAATCGGAATCTGGCGGGCACCCCCTCCTCAACACGCAGGACGACGGATCGCAAGGCCAAGGGTCTCAACAGTCGCATCATCGTCCTTCTTATAGCCATCGCTAGCCGCTTCTTCCTTCTCGCATTATCATCCTCATTCCATCGTCATCATCCCTCATCATGTCTGTCATTCTCCCACTCCTCCTCACCCTCTCATGCCTGCATTGTTCCCTCCATCAATATTACTATCCTCCTCCTGATCCTCCTCCCCCTGCTCCTCCTCCTCCTTCTCCTACTACTACTACTCCTACTCCTACTACTACTACTGCTACTGCTACTGCTACTGCTACTGCTACTGCTACTGCTACTGCTACTACTACTACTACTACTACTACTACTACTACTACTACTGCTACTGCTACTGCTACTGCTACTACTACTACTACTACTACTACTACTACTACTACTACTACTACTACTACTACTACTACTACTACTACTACGACTACTACTACTACTACGACTACGACTACGACTACGACTACGACTACTACTACTACTACTACTACTACTACTACTACTACTACGACGACGACGAACGACTACTACTACTAGTACTACTACTACTACTACTACTACTACTACTACTACTACTACTACTACTACTACTACGACTACGACTACTACTACTACGACAACTACTACTACTACTCCTACTACTACTACTACTACTAACTACTACTACTACTACTACTACTACTACTACTACTACTACTACATACTACTACTACTACTATACGACTACTACTACTACTACTACTACTACTACTACTACTACGACTACTACTAACTACTACACTACTACTACTACTACTACTACTACTACTACTACTACTACTACTACTACTACTACTACTACGATTACTACTACTACTACTACTACTACTACTACGACGACGACGACGACTACTACTACTCCCTACTACGATTACTACTACTACCACTACTACTACTACTACTACTACTACTACGACGACGACTACTACTACTCCTACTACGATTACTACTACTACTACTACTACTACTACTACTACTACTACTACGATTACTGCGATTACGACTATGACCACGACTACAACTACGACTACGATTACGACTACAACTACTACTACTACTACTCCTACTACTACCTACGACTACCTACGACTACCACTACTACGATTACGACTACGACGATGACTATTACTACCACTACTACTACTTTTACTACTACTACTACTACTACTACTACTACTACTACTACTACTACAACTACTACGACTACTACTACTACTACTACTACTACTACTACTACTACTAC
>CAUYUJ010021114.1:37500-45336 GCA_963575745.1 Prorocentrum cordatum | reverse complement strand
TCCTTATTCCTTATTAGAATATACTCCTACTCCCCCCTCAGGCCGGCCATTAGGGGCCGCATCCGGGTGGTCCCATCCTAACCTGTAAAAAACAATACAAAATCAACATTTTTCTTAATTTTTCCTCTCGACATGGACGTCCTGTCGTCCACGGCGATAATCCATTGCAAAAAATACCACAAAGAGCACACGCGCGCGTTCATGTCAGAATCCTACCGAACACCGTGTGTTTGCAAGCATTTCAACATAAAAACATCAAAAACCCAATGCTTTTTCACAAAAATTGTACAAATTTCCCGCCCGGGCTCTCTTGCTGAAATCATAGGAAAACCATAGGAATCTTAAGAATTCGGTCAAATCCAGCGATTTCACGTCATCGCGCGGTGCACTCGCGATGCTCTGTCATGCACCCAGGCCGCGAATCCTGTGCAAAAAATACAACAAAGAGCACACTCGCGCGTTCATGTCAGAATCCTACCGAACACCGTGTGTTTGCAAGCATTTCAACATAAAAACATCAAAAACCCAATGCTTTTTCACAAAAATGCTTTGGGGTGTCCTGTCAGACCGTCGGGCTTCCTCCGGCCACCTCTGGCTTCCTGCGGTGTACCGGGCCATTCTCGACTCGTCTGGCAATGCGTGCGCGGCATTCAACACGCGCTCGCCAGTTCCCGTCGGCAACCGCCATCGCGGCCGCATCAGCTGTACCAAACCAGCTGGCCGGTGTGACTTCGGCCCCCAGTTGTGCCAGCTTTGCTTCTTATGTTGTGGGAGGGCGGGTGGGACTGGGCATGCCATGCTTGACTCGCTCGAGCTGGCTAGCTTGACTCCTACTCCTACTCCTACTCTTACTCCTACTACACCTACCCCTATTCCTGCTCCTACTCATCTTTACCACTATCAGCATCCTCAGCAGAAGCCCCAGCGGCATCATCATCCTCAACGCAATTCTGAGCAGCACCCTTAGCAACATCCTCCTCCTTCTCCTCCGCTTCCGCCGCTGCCCTCTCAGCCTCCGTCTTCGCCTCCGCCTCCACCTCCGCCTCCTCCTGCTCCTTGTACTGATCCTCATTTGATGGAGAAGGTTGCAAAAGAGAGCGCGCAGGATACAGGGGGGCAAGAAAGAGGCGGGAGAGGGGGAGGAGAGAAAAGAGGAGGATGTAGTACGACTACAAAGTTCCCGGCCGCCCCACGGCCTGGATGAACTGCATGAGCTCGCCTCGGAGCTGCGCTGCCGATCCACAATAGCTAGTGCTCACTTTGTTGAGGCCATAGCGCAGTGAGTGGAATCCGCCCTCTCGAGCCACCACAGAGACATTCCATTTGAAGTTGTTCCTCCTTTTCCTCGTCCTTCTCCTGCACTTCCGCCTCCTCCTCCTTCTCCTCCATTTCCTCCTCCTTTTCCTCCTCCTCCTCGTCCTCCTCTTCCGTATGTTCCTCCTCACCGTTCTCTTCCTCACATCATCGTCATCACCATCCTCATCAGCATCATCATCACCATCATCATCAGAATCGTCATCAGCATCAGCCTCATCATCACCACCGTCATCATCACCATCATCATCAGCAGCAGCAGAATCATCAGCATCAGCGTCAACATCAGCATCAGTACATAAACATCAGCATCAACATCCGCATCATCCGTATAAGCATCATCACCAACACAGTCGTCATCATCCACAGCATCAGCATGAACGTCACCGTCACCATCATCAGCAACATCATCAGATCCGTCATCATCACCATCAGCAGCAGCAGAAGCGGCATCCTCCTCACCTTTATATGCATCACCATCCTCATCATCAGCCCCAAAACAGCATCCTCTGATCCATCGATATTAGCATCATCATCATCATCGTCAGCATCTGCCCACCAGTATCATCATCATCACCATCGTCGTCGTCGTCGTCACCAGCTACCTCACCATCATCATCAGTATCGTCATCATCATCTTCGTCGTTAACAGCATGATCAGCATTATCAGCATAATTTCCGCATCGTCATCATCATCACCACCACCTTCATCGCCATTGCCATCATCATCGGCAACGTCATCATAAAAAGGACGACGAAAAGTACAGCCACCGTTATCACCACCATTATCACCATCCCCCGCCGCATCATCAGCAGAATCCGTATATTCATCACGATGGTCATCAGCATCAGCACCATCATCGTCATCATATGCAGCATGATCACAAGCAGCAGCACCAGCATCGCCCTCATCATCATCATCATCATCATCATCATCATCAGCAACAGCAGCAACACAACCATCATCACTATTGCCTGCACCATCACCAACAGCGGCACCAAGGGAATCAGCATCATCAACATCATTATCATCGCCATCATCGCCATCATCATCGCCATCATCATCATCAGCATCATCAGCCCCAACATCAAAATCCGCACCACCATCATATCAGCACCACTATGACCATGGTCGACAGCCGCAACAGCATCAACATCAACAGCAACATCAACATCACCATGAACAGCAACACCACCAACAACATCAACATCACCATCACTGTCGCCATCACGATCACGATCATCATCATCATCATCATCATCATCATCATCATCATCATCATCATCATCATCATCATCATCATCATCATGGGAATGGGAATGGGACTCTGGGGGCGTCAACAGAACAACCAGAAAGTAAAACTACAAAAACTGGCAGTTGCCCGTGAAGACCTCGAATTTGGTGCCACTCTGCCCTGGGGGCCTACGGAAGGAGCGCGTGGCCCCAGACGCTGGGGACGGGGGCCCACCGACGATTCGCGGCGCCTCGTTGGCAGGGGGGCCCGAGGGCCACGACGGACGGCGCGCCGCTGGATGCCCCAAGGGGGGGAGCCGGACCCCCGCCCCCCCTCCCCCCCCTTTTCCGGGTCCGTCGTCGGCAGACACCCCCCCTCCTTTTCCCGATCCGTCGCCCCGGACCTCCCCCCCTCCCCCCCTTCCATCAGGGGGGGGGAGCGCGGTGCGGACCCACCCCCTTGGCACTCGAAAATCACAGGCCCCCCCTCTTTGGCAACGCCGCCCCCCCCTCCGGAACCCGAACCCTACCGCCCTACAACCTTAAACCCAAACCCTGAACCCGGACGCCCCAGCCCTGACACCCAAACCCTACCACCTCAACCCTAGCCTATCCCTAACCCCATACCGTAATCCCTAACCCCATAACACTAACCCTTGACTCAAACCCCCCACCCTAACCCTAACCTTAACCTTAACCCCATAACCCTAAACGAAACCTTAACCCCTACCCTAGCCCCAACCCAACCCCCCAACCCTAAACCCAACCCCCCACCCTATCCCCCAAACCCGAACACCCCTACGAACTAAAAGCCCACAAAGATTCAAGCCCCGAGGTCCCTTACGGACCCCCCTTAAGCCGCCCCTTCGGCGCCCCCCACTTTCCCTCGACAAAAAAATACGGCGTTGTGCCCATGCGGGCGGAATCCCATGCGAAAAATACGGTTCCCACGCATGCGGCCCGAATCCCCCGCACCCGACGCGGGGCCCCTCCTCGCTCGGCCGCCGCCTCCGCCGCGCCAACAGCAGAGTCGGAAAGCCGTCGCGCGTTTGCGAATCACGGCGGCGCGAACCAGGGAGCAGCGCTGTGCCAGAGTCACGCGAGCAGCCCGCCCAGAGCCCAAATGGATACGCACGCAAGACAGGCGGGGGGCGGAGTCTCTCATAGCCCCCCCTGCTGGGGGCCATGAAAAACTCCGCCCCCCGCCAGCACGTCAATGCGTCGGCACATCGCCAATGCGTGGGCAACCTGCCGTGGCGCTTCGATCCCACGCCACATCGCCGCTGCATCGGGTTGAAGACCTGCGCAAGCACTGTGCATGACGCATCGCACTGACGTCCTCGGCGCGTTCAGTTCTGCATGCAATGGATCATGAGTGGGTGGGATACGTCAAGCGGGCTTCGAATAGAGCCTAGTGGCTTCACCCCTAAACCTTAAGCCCCAAACCGAACCCCAATCCCATACCCGGACCCTAACAACTAAACGCCCATAGATATTTAAACCCTGAGATCCCTCGAGCCGCCCCTTCACCCGCCCCATATATCCACCCCCACTGCACCTTATGAAAAAGACTGCCGCCTACCCTTGCGGCCCCCACTCCGCGCAACACAAAAAAACAATATTCCATATTTCATTCATAAAGGGATTACCAAAAATTAGCCTGGCGAAAGACCCAAACATATGCAGTTGTGAATACCGCAATTGTGAATACCATCTTCGCCCGCGCTCCCTATGTGGCCACGGCTTCCCGCCGGAGCCCGACATGCTCACGAACACGCTCGTGGCCGTCTTCGCGGGCGCCGACGACGACAAGGATGGCGTCCATCTGACCGAGGAGCAGAAGCAGGAGAGAGCTTTAAGAGCCATGAGGGAGGAGGTGTCGGTGCACGTCGAGAAGGCGGAGTACGACGCCCGGGCGCGGTTGTTGAAGCAGAACAACTATGGGGCCACGATCCTCGTGAGGGGTGTGCCGAAATGGCCCAGGGCCGCCGTGGGAACCCTGCCACTGGGGGCCTTCGGTGGAGCTCCCTATGGGGCCACGATCCTCGTGAGGGGTGTGCCGGAATGGCCCGGGGCCGCCGGGCGAACCCTGCCACTGGGGGCCTTCGGGTGAACATTAAGCAAAAAAAGAAAAAAGAATAATAACAGCAAGACAAGAAAAAAAAGAACGAAAACAAGAAATCCCAAAAAAGAAAACGAAAAAATAAAGAAGGAAAAAGAAAAAATCAAAAAAAAAAAAAGAAGAATAAGCTCCCTATGGGGCCACGATCCTCGTGAGGGGTGTGCCGACATGGCCCGAGGCCGCCATGCGAACCCTGCCTCTGGCGCCTTCGGTGGAGCTCCCTATGTGGCCACGATACTCGCGAGGGGTGTGCCGACATGGCCCGAGGCCGCCATGCGAACCCTGCAACTGGTGCCTTCGGTGGAGCTCCCTATGGGGCCACGATCCTCGTGAGGGGTGTGCCGGAATGGCCTGAGGCCGCCATGGGAACCCTGTCACTGGGACCTTCGGTGGAGCTCCTATGGGGCCACGATCCTCGTGAGGGGTGTGCCGAAATGGCCCGAGGCCGCCATGCGCACTTTGCTACTGGCGCCTTCGGTGGAGCTCCTATGGAGCCACGATCCTCGTGAGGGGTGGGTGTGCCGAAATGGCCCGAGGCCGCCATGCGCACTTTGCTACTGGCGCCTTCGGTGAAGCTCCTTGATCCTCGTGAGGGGTGTGCCGAAATGGCCCGAGGCCGCCATGCGCACTTTGCTACTGGCGCCTTCGGTGGAGCTCCTATGGGGCCACGATCCTCGTGAGGGGCGTGCCGAATGGCCCGAGGCCGCCATGCGCAATGTGCTACTGGCGCCTTCGGTGGAGCTCCTATGGGGCCACGATCCTCGTGAGGGGTGTGCCGAAATGGCCCGAGGCCGCCATGCGCACTTTGCTACTGGCGCCTTCGGTGGAGCTTCTATGGGGCCACGATCCTCGTGAGGGTTGTGCCAAAATCGCCCGAGCTCGCCGTGCGAACCCTGCCACTGGCGCCTTCGGTGGAGCTCCTATAGGGCCACGATCCTCGCGAGGGATGTGCCGAAATGGCCCGAGGCCGCCATGCGCACTTTGCTACTAGCGCCTTCGGTGAAGCTCCTATGGGGCCACGATCCTCGTGAGGGGTGTGCCGGAATGGCCCGAGGCCGCCATGCGCACTTTGCTACTGGCGCCTTCGGTGGAGCTCCCTATGGGGCCACGATCCTCGTGAGGGGTGTGCCGAAATGGCCCGAGGCCGCCATGCGTGCTTTGCTACTGGCGCCTTCGGTGGAGCTCCTATGGGGCCACGATCCTCGTGAGGGTAGTGCCGGAATGGCCCGAGGCCGCCATGCGAACCCTGCCACTGGCGCCTTCGGTGGAGCTCCTATGGGGCCACGATCCTCGTGAGGGTGATGATGATGATGATGATGCTGCTGCTGCTGCTGCTGCTGCTGCTGCTGCTGCTGCTGATGATGATGATGATGATGATGATGATGATGATGATGATGATGATGATGATGATGATGATGATGATGATGATGATGATGATAACGATGATGCGAGGAGGAGGGAGGGGGCAGCGGGAGGAGGAAGGAACGCGGGGCGCTGTCTTTTCAAAACGAGGACCCGACACCACAGGATGGTTGGGAAATAGAAGAGGCCCGCGCACGCGGCCAGACCCGCTTGCAAAAAATCAACCGCGGACCACGGGGGCGCCTCCAACTCGCGCGATCCCTGTCCAAAAAAACAGCCCCGCGCACGCTTGCGCGCGCTTGTGCCCGCAGCGCTCCCAGGCGGCCCCCAGGCGCTGCCCGGGCGCCTCCAAGGCGCCCCGCAAGAGCCTCCAGGCGCGGCCCAGGAGCTGCCACAGCGGCCCCAGGCCTCCCCAGGCCCCCCGCGTCGGCGAACTCTTGGAGGCTTCCGGGGGAAACCCGGGGCTCGCGACGCCGTCGCTCGGCGCGCGGCGCGCGCGAGCGCCCGAGCGCGCGCCCTGGGCAAACGCGCTCGCGATACATCTACGGAACGTTCGTTCAGAGTGCCCTTCGCGAAGGGCACGGGCGCGACCTCGACCCTCGCGGGTCAAGAGCCGCGCCCGTGCCCTTCCCCAGGGACCGCCCCGTGGAAGCTGGACAACAGCCCCCTGGGCTTCTGCGATGCCGCGGCCGCCGCGACACGGGAGCTCAGCCCCGAGGGGGCGACCTGGAATCGGCGGTGCAACGATGCGTCGGCGATACGTCGTCATGTCTGCTTGGCGTCGACGACGTCGGCGATATCGCCGTCATCGTCGACGCGTTGAGTTCTGCGCGCCATGGGCCATGGGCGGGCGGGATACGTCCAACATGCTTCGAATGGGGCTAGTGGACCCCAACCCCGACCCTACCAGAGGCCTAACCTCTACCCCCCCCCCAAAAAAAAAACACCCTAAACCCTAACCCTGGCCCCTAACCCGAAACCCCACCCTAACCACTAACCCTCACCCTAAATTCTTAATCGTATAATCATTAAGCCCTGAATCCTGGGGTCCACCGCTTCGCGGTCACCCCCGCAAATCGCCGCGGTCACCCCCGCAAATCGCCTGATACATCCTCACATGTCGTGCAACCGGCCATGTAAAGCGGCCAGATCGCCTGAGACATCCTCACATCCAAATCGCCTGAGACATCCTCACATGTTTGCCTTTTTCGGCTGTCCATGGTGTACGAAACCCTATGACATTACAGCATGCGGCGCTTGTTCGGCTGCCCATGGTGTACGAAACCTTATGAAATTACAGCATGCGGCGCCTGTGCCTTCTCCCATGATCTCCCCATGGTTTGCGGTACGTTGCAGCTCCCATGCGCTCCCTGGCGCTCCCAGACGCTCCCAGGCGCTCCCAGGCGCTCCCAGGCGCTCCCAAGCGCTCTCAGGTGCTCCAGGCGTTCCCAAGCGCTCCCAGGCGCTCCCAAGCGCTTCCAGGCGCTTCCAGGTGTTCCAGGCGCTCCCAGGCGCTCCCATGCGCTCCCAAGCGCTCCCTTTCGTTGTACTTACAACGAGTGGAGAGATGATCTTTATGGTAGGGTGGTTTGCGGGTGGGACTGGCAGCCACCGCAGGTGGGCTCCTAGGCAGGAGGGGATCAGCTGGGGCAGAGCCTGTGGACCCTACCCTAAACCGTAAGCCCGAACCCTACACCCTGACCCGAACCCGAACCTCTACCCAAACCCCTAACCGTTCCTCATCCCTTAAATTTCATCATCCTCCTGATCCCTGTCGTTCCCTCCTGCTCCCTGTTCCTCCTCC
>CAUYUJ010021114.1:25000-35000 GCA_963575745.1 Prorocentrum cordatum | reverse complement strand
ATGGTGTCCCGATGATGAGGATGATGATGATCATGATGACTATGTTGATGATCATGATGATGACGATGATGGTGTCCCGATGATGATGAGTATGATGATGTTGATGTTGATGATGCTGATGATGATTGTGTCCCGATGATGATGATGATGATGATGATGTTGATGATGAGGTTGATGATGATTATGGCGTCCCGATGATGATGATTTTCTGATGGTGATGATGATGATGATGTTGATGATGATGGCGTCCCGATGGTGATGATGATGATGATGATGTTGATGCTGATGTTGGTAATGATGATGATGGTGCCCCGATGATGACGATGATGATGATGCTGATGATGATGTTGATGATGCTGATGATGGTGATGATGTCGATGATGAGGACGAGACGATGATGATGGTGTCCCGATGATGATGATGATGATGATGATAACGATGGTGATCATGATGGAGCCCCGATGATGATACTGCTGCTGATGATGATGATGACGATGACTGTGTCCCGATGCTGCTGATGATGATGATGATGTTGATGATGATGATGATTGTGATGATGATGATGATGATGATGATGATGATGATGGTGGTGTCCCGATGATGTTGATGACCGTGATGATGATGATGATGATGTTGGTGTTGATGATGAGGACGGTGTCCCGATTATGATGATGTTGGTGATGATGATGTTGATGTTGATGTTGTTGATGATGATGATGACGTTGATTGTGATAGCGGTTGTGATATCGATAGTGAGATCGATAGTGAGACCGAATGTGATATCGATTGTGAGATCGATTGTGAGATCGATAGTCAGATCAATTGTGAGATAGATCGAGTGAGATCGATTGTGAGATCGATCGAGGGAGATCGATCGAGCGAGACCGATACTGAGATCGATAGTGAGATCGATAGTGAGACCGATCGAGTGAGACGTTGGTTCCTCCCTCCCCCGAACCTCCTTATCACCCGAAGGGTGGTCGTATAGGTATTATTATTGTTCTTATTCTGATTATTATAATTATGTTTGACATTCGTGGTATTATTATTAATATTATACGTTTTGTTATGATTATTATTATTATTATTATGAATGGTATTATTATATTATTATTATTAGTATCAATATTATTAGTATTATTTTTAATAACATAATTATCCATATCCTTCTTGTTATTATGATTCCTCTTCCTCCTCCTCCATCTCCTCCTCCTCCTCCTCCTCCTCCTCCTCTTCCTCCTCCTCTTCCACCTCCACATCCTCCTCCTCCTCCTACTCCTCCTCCTCCTCTTCCTCCTCCTCCTCCTGCCTCCTCCTCCTCCTCTTCTCCTCCTGCTCCTCCTGTTCCTCCTCCTCCTCCTCCTCCTCCACCTCCTCCTCCTCCTCCTCCTCCTCACCCAGGGGGGCTGGCGGCCAGGCGCTAGCCACTGGAACAGGCAGCTTCCGTCGCCAGGCTGCGGGACCACGTGGCCCCGCCTGGAAGCCAACCGGATCTCTTTTGGCCGACCCCGCGGGCGCCGCGGCCGCTGCCGCCGAGACCTGGACATTGCCATTTTCGTCACGCTAGGCGTTTTCACCTGGTCCCCCCGGGGCCACAAATCGATCCCGATCGACAAATGTTCGGGTGTTGCCACACATGCGCCAGGCCCATAGTGCCCTCAAGATTTCCAGGGAGGCTCCCACGGCCTCCAGAGCACCCCTCACGAGGTCCACAGGGCCGCAGGGCCCCTAAATGAAGCGAAAAGTTGGGGTCACCCCTGGCCAACGGCAACTTTAGCAACCCCTGAAATGCCGTAGAAAGATGAGGTCCACGACCCCGGTCGAACTACGATGTTGCATGTGTTCGCGACGTCGGGTCTCAGGGGCACAAAAGGCACCGCGGCCACTGCCGCCGCCAACGCCGGAGGCTGGGAATCACGAGCGCATGCTTTTGAAGGGGCCGATGGACACGCAAATAAATAGACAGAAAGCCATATGTTCTAGATGTTCGTTTTCCCCATCGATTTTCCATATTTCCCGTTGTTTTCCTGGGGATCCACGATTATGCGGTTCTGTGCGTTTTTCCGCACCTGATTGTAGAAGAGCTGGTTTGGCCTGCAGCGCTAGCGGTCGCTAGCGACTTCGGGACGCCAGCGGGGCACGCCGCGCTCCGTGATGGCCGAGGTCCTCAACCACTGTCATAGGTAGGAGAGGAGGAAGAAAAGGAGGAGGAGGAGGAGGAGAAGGAGGAGGAAGGGGAGGGGAAGGGGGAGGAGGAGGAGACTAGAGGAGTGGAGGTAGAAATTGATGTGAACGATCGGTTTTGTCTGAAGGCGGAGTGAGTGTGTGTTTCAGGCGCGTCCAAAGCGGGCACGGGTTCAGTACTGGCTGTAAACGGCTACGGAAGCAGGCAAGCACAGGGTGAGGAAAGCAGGCGCCTTCCAAGTCGGGTGTTCAAAAAGGTCAATCGTGCCCTCGTTGGCGCTAACTTGCCGCGGAGAGTGCTCACCTGACCGCACTGGTGAAAAAATGCCTGCGGCGGGCACTTTGCTGACCGCGCCCGGGGCCCGATTGGTTGAGCACAAGCTGAATAACTGCTGCCGCTCAGTTGACAGAGCGAACTGGAGCAGCACTCAACCGAATGCTCAACATCCACGTAAATCCTGACCGCGAATGCCCACAAAACTTGGCGATCTCGCGGATGCTGGATAGGTCGACCCGCGCACAGGTGAGCGGAGTTACGGTGGACCTTGTGACACAGTCACACGAATATGAGCTCTGAGGATGACAACGATGAGCCCCCCGCCCATGCTGCCCTTGGTGTCGGGGTCGGCCTGCACATCTCGAGTCGAATGTCGCACCACAGCGGGCCCTCGATTTACTGGGTGCGCAGCTGGTCAGCTAACCACCACAGGTGGCCTGCCAAGCTGTTCTCGGAGGGCGACCGCGCCAGGTCCACGAGCGGGACGCCGAAGACAGACACGCCGTCGATGACGAGATCTGCAGGGATCACACAACCTCCTTCACCCCTCAGCCCCCTGATCTCCTCGGCAGAGGCGGGGCCGTGCACCACCTCGCGAAGCGCGAGAAGGCGCGCCTGCAGTCCGCCGGCTCCGCCGCGCGCTGCGAGGCGCCCGGGTCCGAGCGAGGATCTGCACACCAGCTTGCGCGATCGGCTCACTGCGCCCACAAAGTGGCACGCCTGTTTGCCGGCGCGGCGACGCTTGCCGAGACGCACGTAGACGGGCGGCCCCTCTCATGCCGCATCCCGCCTCCTCCTCCCTCTTGAACGACTCGTCGCTGTGCGCGCTGAGTCGCCTGGCGCACCCCATGGCAGGAAAGGCGACGCGTGCCCCCATCTTTCTCGCGGCCAGAACAACAGAATTAAGCTGCATCACGCGTCGGATGAGCGGCATGCTCTCAGCTCGTTCCAGGACAACGATGCACGCGGCAACGCGGCGCTGAGTGAGCGAGACGCACACAGCTGCTTCCAGGAGGGAAATGAAAAAGTCTGCTAGCTGACCTCCGGCTGGATCGTCAGCCTCTGCCTTGGCCAGGTCAACGTGGCTGATCGGCATCAGAGCGTCGATGCATTCGCCCTGGTCAAGAATGACGGGGCCGTCGGCACCGCGGCGCCGGTGCTCTCCGCATTTGGTAAATCATCGTAATTACCCTTCACGTTGCCGAAGAAGCTCTCGACGTGGCTGATCGGCCGGTCGACGTGCCTCTTGTGTCCAGCGATCAACAGATCGTCGACGCGCCGGGGCAACGCGACCACATGCCCCGAGACGCCGGCGCCACAGGCACCGAACGTCTCGGGCTGATCATCACGCTCTGGGCCCCACCCGGCGAGCTTGACGCCACACTATGGCGGGCGCGCGACCGGGGCACAGGGCCCGGGCGGGCCCCATGGAAAAGGCCCCGGGCGCGCCCTTGCAGCCCGCACCCGGCTCGATGCAGCGAGAGCACTCAGCCTGCTCGTCGTAGCTCTCGCAGGAAGGCACCTGCCAGACGATGCCCATAATGCCAAACGGCAAGGCGAAGCTCACCTCGCAAGGTGCCCCACCTTGTTCCTGCATGACAGCTTAGGTCATGCCTTGCAGGAACGCCCGCTCGAAGTCCACGGCGACGCACACCCTGTCTGGGCGACGCGCCGCCTCTGAGGAAAGGCGCGGTAGCTTCCACCTTTGCCCTTGCCCCCCCCATCGATGACTCCCCAGACGCAGCGCGCGGGCCCGTCGTCGCTGAAGCCGCGCCCGCGTGCCTCGACGCGCCCGGAAGTCCAATAGAGACGCGCGCCGCGCCGACCCACAGGAACGCCGCGCAGCTCGGGGTCGCCCGTGGCAACGCCCCTCGCCGAAAGAGCCGACGGCGTCAGAGTCGGCGCCTGAGTCTACACCTGCTGCCGGGAACGCCCTTCGCGCCGGCGGCGCCGCGCGGGCGTCGCGATCGACGCTGCCCCCAGCGCAGCTGGACCAATACAGCCCCTGCTCGGGCCTGCAACGGCGCCACGGGCACCCTGCACTGGATCTCGCGCGGGCGCGCGGGCATGGAAGGCGCGCCAGCGTAGACCGCAGCGGCGAGGTTGCCCAGCGACCACTCGACCACGTGCCCGGAGCGCCGCAGCTAGCCCGTCACGCGCGCGAGCAGCACGGCGTTCGCGGGGCAGGGCATGTCGCAGCGCTACACAACAATGGCCAGCTGGATGCTCGACACGCCAGAGGCGCGCAGCAAGTGGAAATCAAGGCCCTCGCAGCCGATCATGCGCCGACCAGCTCGCCGCGCCCGGTTGCGAAGGATGTCGGACCCAGCGAGGAGGTTGTCGATGCGCTCTTGCGGCAGTCGGTTGAAGTTCACCAGCGCAGACACCGCCGAAGCGCGCCCCCCCCCCTCCCTGTTGACCCCACCTTTCGGCCAAACTGCGCATGAGGAAAATCATCGGCGGCGCTGGATTGCCACTGATGAGCCCCACTTTAGATCAGGACAGCCGGCGGCCATTCGTCCACGCACTCGCGCGCCGTGCCGGCGAGGCGCGACGAATGGCGGGCAGCCTGGCGGCACCCCTCGAGGTCTGAGTTCGCCGCTGACCTGATCATCACCTCGCGCACCCACTTCTGGAAGGGCACTCGAGCTTGCTGCCCGCGCACAGGCGCGGTCGCACCGTGCCACCAACGCCACCTGCGCCCTGCGCCCACGCAAGCGACGCGGCTGGCGACGGCTACGACGCCCTCTCTGATGGCCTCCCATCCGGAGCGCACTTCCCTTCATGTGTCGTGGAGGTGCTGCATGGAGACCAGGGGCCACCAGCAGCGCTGTCCGGGCAGCGCGCCTCGGAGCCGCCGCGGACACTTCTCCCGAATGTCTCCCTCCTGGCCTGCGCATTGGGCGCATGCTTCCGTCGCGTGGCTGCTTTCTCGGCGTTTGGAGCATCCCGTGACACAGTCAGGAGCATATTCCTCGCGTGTCACGTTGTCGCTGCACTGACCACCGCCAATCGCGCGATCGCCAAGAGGAGTTCGCATCGCGACCCGCCCCTTCCAGGCTGCTCGAAATGCGCGCGCAAGACGACATGTCATGTGCCAAGAGATCGGTTCGGGTGTAGGAGAGCTGGCGCTGACTGCACTGAACTCTGGTTATCCAAAATCCGCTTCGCTGTCCCTTCGAGTGCTGGCGACACAGCCACCAGACCCTCCATTGCGTCCCCGCTCTTCTCTGCCTGCTCCTCCCGGGCTTCCGTGGCAAAATCACTAGAAGCTCCAGACCCGTCGCCGACACCGTTGTAGACGTGAACGCTGCATCGAGCAAGTGTCCGACATTTGTGGTTATTCCAACAGGCGGGCGCATTGAAGGCGTAAGGGCTGCGGGCTACGCTAACACAGTCAACGCAACCCTGGAAGGGATCGCTGAAAGCTCCGGCGCGCCACGAAGTTCGTCGTTGTCTTCATTGGCGGCGCGGCCGGGGCATCTGTAGTAGACTTTGCTGATGTCGTAGTAATTGTACTGGTTGTGCGCCCTCCCCGCCACCTGTCCTGGCGGATGGGTTGCTGCCCCGACGGGCCCTAGAATAACGTATACTTCCATGGTGAACCGGAACAGCTGCACGAAGGCGAGAGTAAGAGTGGATGAGCACTGGCGAAGGCGCGAAGCGCGGCAGGACATGGCGAAGCCGTGGCAACGGAGCATGATGTTCCGCTGACCCAAAAAAGCCGGTACGGGCGCAGTGTTGGTTGTAAACGGCAGCAGAAGCACGCAAGGATTGGTAAGAAAGGCAAGACATGCACCGTTCAAGTAGGAAGAGGAGGAGGAGGAGCAGCAGCAGGAGGAGGAGGACCTCCCCATCCTCCCTTCTCCCCCCTCCGGCCTATGGTAGCGGTGGTGGAACATTAGCCTGTCACTCTGGGCGCACTGAAACAAATTGAACGAGGAGGGCGGCCGCAGAGGAGGAAACAGGGAAGAGGCCTCAGACGCAGAGCCTGCGTCTTGAAGAGCGCGCCACTTCCCTCAGGCACCAGAAACCAGTGTAATTACTCACAGGTTCGAGTCAGTGCAAGCTGCGAGCAGCCGAAGGAGGAGCTTCCACGGGAACAGAGAGCAGCACAACCATAAACGTTTGGAGCGCGGCGCGGATTTCTTGGATCGGCGCTGGGCCGCGCCTCCCCTCCAAGACTGCCGGGGGCCCGCGCGGATTTTCTTGGATCGGCGCTGTGCCCCCAGGCGGTGCCTCCAGAGCCCGCCCTGGCCCGCGGAGCACTACAGGCCCTCTCGCGCGGGCCCCCGGCAGTCTACGCTTACGGCGTTCTTTCCTTACCCGCCAAGGGGCTCTCCCCCTGGCCCTCGCCGCGCGCCGTGGAGGGGCGGCCTGGCGCCGATCCCCGGAATCCGCGCCGACCTCCAACAGTCTTTGAGTGCAGTTCACAGCTCTGCCTGCTGGGGCACGGGGGTACGACCAGTAGCTTCGCTCTCCTACTCCCAGATGTCTGAGCTCGGCCTGCTAATTATTCGCGCGATGATCGAAAACACTCCTATCGTTCTGCTGCCAGTGTTGCTCTTTCGAACAGTTGGTGGCCTACATCTCGAGATTCAGAGTGGGTTCTGAACTTCGCGCTTTCATGTCGTTTCTCCTGCTTCGATGCTGGCCGACTCCTCGGGCGCCGCGGGGGCTGCCGCCGATCGCCGAGGAATGAGAACCACGGGCGCACGGCTCCAAGGCAGGACCCAACGCTTCCAGCACCAGACTCTAGCTCTGGGAGCCCCGAGGAGTGATGGGCTGATTTTCCACCGCCACTACCATAGGTAGGAGAGGGAGGAGGAGGAGGAGGAGGAGGAGGAGGAGGAGGAGGAGGACCTCCCATCCTCTCTTCTCCCCCGTCCTGCATATGGTAGTGATGGTGGAAACTTGGCCCATCGAGCAGGGCTCCCGAACGCCGTGGTGCCCCATGGCCCGCTCGGGTGCGAGGGATCCGGCAATGAGATCCAAGACAGCCGTACACAGGACGCCGCGTGCCCGGGCACACGCGCGGCGAAGCGATGACCGAGCCGAGCACTCACACGGTATCTGGGAAGATATGCGTGAGCACTTTTTGTCCCAGTGACTGCACCAATGCGCATAGGCTGCCCATTCGAGGGGCCCTCCTGAAAGCTGCCCTCCTTCATTCCTCCTCCTCCTCCTCCTCCTCCTCCTCCTCCTCCTCCTCCTCCACCTCCTCCTGCTGGAAATGCTCCCTGGCATCGTCTAATATTCCCCCTTCTCCTTCACATCATACCATAGTCTTCGCCCTCCTCGTCCCGTTCCCCTCCATGCTGAACTCCTGGGTCATCCGAGAAGCCAAGGATATCGGCACGAATCCCATGTTCTTGAGGAGGTGGCATGCTGTAGCCCTCTGGGGTTGAGAAGCCGACATGCACCACCTAAACAACACCACAACGACACCGTGCCCCCTCTGGAACGCTGAGGCGCTGTAGAATGCCAAGTGTTGTCTGGGAGGGTGCATGTAATCTTCTAAACGCCCCCTTTTTCTGTCACATTACGCTGCATGCACAGGCCCTCCATCCCGATGCTCCCTGGACGGCCCGACGCTCCTTGGCACTATCCTGAGATCTCCAAGGCTTCAAAGACAACCCAGGAAGACCACTAAGGCCGACAAGATGGTTCAGCTCAACATTGCCTCAAGAGGTACCCATCAGCTCCTACGAAGAGCCTATTGGGTCCCGAGAGGAATCCAACAGGCCCCAGGACACCCTCGAGAGGTCGAAACGACGGCCCCACGACAGCGTCAAGAGACTCGCCAGACGGCCAAGACGGCCCCACCACGGCCCATCAGGACCCCAAGACGGCCCAAGGCAAGAGGTCTCCAAGGACCCAAGACTGCCCCACAGCAGAACAGGACTGCCCCGAGTCGGCCCGAGATAGTCCCGAAGTGGAGACGACAAGCGTCACGTGTGACGGCCTTCTTGGCGGTGCTCGAAGTGTCGCCCCAGAGTGTTTCGCTGGCACGGTGGCGGATTTGCCGCAGGCACCTGCATGGTGGCCGCGAAACGACGGACAGACAGCAGCAGTGAAAAGCAAGCAGGGTGCCGTCCTCAGTACAAAGCCGCCCCCGCCAGTGCCCATCTCCTTTGGGTGCTTCCGGCCGTAGTTGACCCACGCGTCTTTGTGCTTTTCGCGCGCCCGCTTGAAATCCGCGAGCCCGTGATTCCACACGCGGCCGCCTGGCGTAGCCGCGCCCACCAGGCCTCGTCGGGAGCGCGTCCGACGGCAGTCCTCCGACGGTGCGCGCGCCTCGCCCTCCCTCCGACGGTGCGCGCGCCAGCCAGTAGAGCCCTGGCAGTGGATGCCCGGCGCGCCAGCAGGGCATGGGACCACGTGCTGAGCGCGTGGGCCGTGCGCCCCCGCGTAAGACGAAGGCAGAATAATCGAGACAAGATCAGACCGGTATCCGCCGACCCTGGCGAGCGTTTCTTGTATTCGGCGCTTCGACATTGGGCGGAAAGGGAGGGGGAGGGGGGGGGGCTGGCTCCGGACCTCTGCTTAGTGCGACTGTTTGCGACAGTGCGTCCTATGGGGGAGGGACTCCACATGCTCGAAACAGGCGCCAAAAACAGCCAAGATCCACTCCTGGGGGGGGAGGGGGGGTCCGAGGGCCCGCGCCAATCGGCAAAACAATGACTACAAAAACGATCACCTCACCTGTCGGCGTGTGCGAGGGCTTTGTCTGTCTGAGTCGTCGTCTCCGTCAGTCGTCGTCTGCGTCGCCTCTCCATGCACCCTCCTGCGGGAGGAAACCTCGCAATGTCGTAATCGAATCGAAGGGAAGCCCCTTCCCTTTGATCCTTTCTCCGCGCCGGGGGAGGGGGGGCCCAGGGGGGACCTAAGAGAGAGCGTGATCCACCGCCGCTTTACTGTGGAAAAGTGCCCCCCTCTTCCTCCGGAACCCGGGGGTCCCCCCCCCCCCCCGAAAATCCCCCCCCGCTGGACCCCCCCCCCCCCCTCCCCCGGCAAACCCCCCCCCCTCCCCTAACCCCCCCCCTCCCCCTCGAAAACCGGGGGGGTCACTACCGGGACCCCCCGAACCCCCTCGAAAACCGGAGGGGGGGTCACTACCGGTTCGACCCCCCCCCCCCCACCGCCAGCAAACGACTCCCGGTCCCTACCACCGTCCGCACCACATCCCCCACTGTTGTTCCCAGCACCACTGTCCTCACCACCACTGTCCCCACTGGTTCCACCACCGTCCCTACTGTCCCCACCAGTGCCCCCACCACTGTCGCACTGTCCCCATGTCCCCACCACTGTTCCCACCACGGTTCCACTCTCCCCACCTTCTCCACGGCCCCAACCACTGCCCGACTATCCCCACTGTCCCCACTGTCCCACTGACTCCTCCGCTGTCCCACTGAGCTGTCCCACTGTTCCCACCACTGTCCCCACTGTCCCCACCACTGTCCCCACTGTACCTCTGTCCCATTGTCCCACCGCCGTCCTCGCCACCGCCTTCACCACTGTCCCCACCACCACTGTACC
>CAUYUJ010021114.1:0-20000 GCA_963575745.1 Prorocentrum cordatum | reverse complement strand
CAGCAGCATCAACATCACCATCATCATCATACTCATCATCATCTTCATCCACATCCTCATCCTCGTCCTCATCATCATCAGCAGCATCAGCATCGTCATCGACATCATCATCAGCAGCATCAGCATCATCATGATTCCTCACCATCCATCCTTATCCTCATCCTCATCCTCCTCATCATCATCCTCATCCTCCATATCATCATCATCATCATCAGCAGCATCATCATCAACATCATCATCATCAGTAAGGTATGATCATCATCAGCATCATCATCAGCAGCATCATCATCAGCATCAGCATCATCATCATCACCACCATCATCACCATTCATCATCATCAGCATCATCATCACCATCATCACTCATCATCGTAATCATCATCAACATCACCCTCATCCTCAGCATCATCATCATCATCCTCATCATCATCATCCTCATCATCATCATCATCATCACCACAACCACCACCACCATCATCATCATCATCACCATCATCATCAGCATCATCATCATGGTCGTCGTCATCATCAGCAGCATCATCATCATCATCAGCAGCAGCATCAGCATCATCATCATCCTCAGAAGCAGCAGCAGCATCAGCATTATCATTATCCTCATCATCGTCCTCATCCTCATCCTCATCATCATCCGCAGCATCATCGCCATCGTCATCGTCATCATCATCAGCAGCAGCCTGAGCATCATCATCATTCATCATCATCCAGCATCATCCTCATCAGCATCCTCATCCTCATCATCATCCTCCTCATCATCATCATCATCCACATCATCATCAGCATCATCATCATCACATCGTCATCATCAGCATCATCATCATCAGCAGCATCATCATCCTCATCATCATCAGCACCATCATCAACCATCACCATTGATCATCATCAGCATCATCATCATCATCAGCAAGTATCATCACCATTCATCATCATCCTCATCATCATCAACAGTACCCTCATCCTCATCAGCATCAGCATCATCATTATCCTCATCATCATCAGCATCATCAGCATCATCATGATCATCACCACCGAAACCATCATCATCATCATCAGCATCATCAGCATCACCATCATCATCATCATCGGCAACAGCATCAGCACCATCAGCATCAGAAGCAGCAGCAGCATCAGCATCATGATCAACCTCATCATCATCCTCATCCTCATCATCATCAGCAGCAGCATCGCCATCGTCGTCGTCATCATCATCATCATCATCAGCAGCAGAATCAGCATCATCATCATCATCATCATCATCATCATCATCATCATCATCATCATCATTCATCATCATCCGCATCATCATCCTCATCCTCCTCCTCATCATCATCAGCATCATCATCAGCAGCAGTATCATCACCACCATCACCCTCATCAGCAGCAGCATCAGCAAACATCATCATCCTCCTCAGCATCAGCATCATCATCCATCACCATCACCATTCATCATCATCATCATCATCATCATCATCTTCATCATCATCATCAACAGCATCATCATCAACTGCATCATCATCATCATCAGCCACGCACATATTAATTTGTCTTCCTGCGAGGTCACCACCACCATCATCATCACCAGTCATCATCGTCATCAGCATCATCATCGTCAACATCATCCTCATCCTCATCATCATGATCATCATCATCATCCCCATCATCAGCACCACCACCACCACCACCATCATCATCATCATCAGCAGCATCATCATCGTCATCATCATCATCCTCATCATCATCAGCACCATCATCATCAACAGCATCATCATCATCATCATCATGAGCTCCACCACCATCATCATCATCATCATCATCATCATATTCATCATCATCATCATCATCATCATCATCATCATCATCATCATCCGCAGCAGCAACATCAGCATCATCATCAGAAGCAGCAGCAGCAGCATCAACATCCTCACCATCCATCCTTATCCTCATCATCATCCTCATCCTCATCATTATCAGCAGCATCATCATCGTCATCGTCATCATCATCAGCAGCAGCATCAGCATCATCACCATTCATCATCATCCTCATCATCATCCTCATCCTCATCCTCCTCATCATCATCAGCATCATCATCAGCAGCAGCATCATCATCACCACCACCACCATGATCAGCATCATCATCAGCATCAGCATCATCATCATCATCCTTCTCGAGGCCGTCGCGACGGGGCAAGGCTGAAGGGCACGAAGCTGGCAAGGGGAGCGGCGAGATCGCAGGCAACGCCGACCGAGGCATGCCATGGACCAGCCCATGTTCCCCGTTCGACGACCTCCACTCCCCCCTTGACCACACGGGCTCATGGTTCGATGATACTCAGCACGTGTGTCAGCGGGGGGGAGGAGGGGAAGGAGGGGAGGAGGAGAAGGGGAGGAGGGGGAGGAGTGGGGGGGGTGAGGGGGAGGAGGGGGAGGAGGACGAGGAGGAGGAGGAGGAGGGGGAGGAGGAGGAGGAGGAGGATGAGAAGGAGGAGGAGGAGGAGGAGGAGGTTGGAGGTTGGACTTCTAGAGTCTTCTCAGCATGTGTGTTCGCGCCAAGGTGTGCTCGTCGACCGAAGCCCTCGATCATACCACGCGGGCAGCGCAACGGGGGCCGACTCAGGCTGCGCACCATCGGCGGAACCGTCCTCCTCCTCCTCCTCCTCCTCCTCCTCCTCCTCCTCCTCCTCCTCATCCTCCTCCTCCTCCTCATCATCATCATCATCATCATCCTCCTCCCCCTCCCGCCGTAGCCATTTTGGCTCAAGGTTTTGGTGTCTGCGTTGACACAAAGGGATACCGCTAGTCCGCGGCAGTCTTCGGCTTTCTGTGAGCTCTTGTCGGAGCAACCTTTTGTGAGCTCCTGCTGGAGCGGATGGTTCAGTATGGCAAGGGCTTCTCAGTGTGTGCTACGTGCGGGAACTGGCATTGGCACTGGAGGCTCAAGAAGCAGAAGGGCGTTTGCAAGGTCTGCAACACTCTTCAACCTGGCTGGGTGTCGTCTTCGCAGGGGACCTGGTGGGCGCCATGGAGTTCAGGTGACGCAGGGCAGAGTTGGAATTCACGTCCTGCGTCGTCCCCGAACTGCAACCTCGGCGCCCTCATCCAGCAGGCTATCGCGGGCGCAGGGTTGGACAGTGACCCAGAGGCTGCTCGGCTCGCGAAGGAGTTTGCCAGCCTGACCGAGTCCAAGAAAGCTGCGTGCGCCCCTGCGCCGAAGCCCACTCATGCGCTGCTCAAGGAGGCCACCACCGCTTGCTCTCGCAAGCAGGAGGCTTTGGAGAGGGCAGCCAGTCATCTCGAGGCCACCAGGTTGCGCTTCGAGAAGGCGCAGGCCGACTTTGACACGGCCGCCAAGGAGGTCATGGACGCGGAGTTGTACCGCCTGGAGGTGCAAGAGGCTGCTGCTCCCGTCGAGACTAAAGCGAAGATACACTTCCAGCTCGACCCTGAGCTGTTTGAGTGCCTCGACGAGCTTGAGGAGACGGATCGGGCGGCCCTGGAGAACTTCCAGAAGCAGCTGGCGGACGTCACCGCTCAGGCCAAGGAGAAGCAGAAGGAGTTCCAGAGCGTGTTGGACCAGGCTCGCAACGCGCACAAGGAGGCTGCTGCGAAGCGCCGCAAGCGCGACGCTTCGGGCGCTGCCGTGCCGGGCGGCGAGGAGGCCGCGGAGCAGGCGCCTGCCCTCGGCGACGCCGCCGGCTGCCCTGGGAGCGCGGCGGGCCCGAGCAAGGCCGAGGTTGTGCTCCCGCCTGAGCAGCAGGCTGCCTTCCTCGAGCGCATCAAGGGCGACGCCAGCAAGCACGCCAAGGACAAGGCCACGGCCGCAGTCAAGGACGCTGCTGCAGGCAAGGGCAAGGCTGTGTCGGGCAAGGGCGCTGCTGTTCCTGCTCCTGGGCAGCCTGTTTAGCCTCGTCACCGATGCCCACTGCTGCAAGGGCGAAGTTGCAGCATCCCACGTACCTGTACCAGATGGTTCCGAGGTTTCTACCTTTGACATTTTCTTCGGCAACATCACGGAGTGGGGCCCGCAGGCGGCTCGCTTCCTCGCCCAGGAGCAGGAGCGCGCGATTTCGTCGCCTTCATGGAGACCCACAAGAGCGAGAAGGACATGGAGGATATCTGCCACGCTGTCGACAAGGACGGCTGGAGATTGTCTTACACGGCTGCTCGAGCTTCGGGCAGATCTGCGTCGGGGTTGTCAGGCGGGGAGTGGATACTCGCCAAGAAGCATATGGCCACGACTAGCTTTGACAGGATTCGTCGTGCTGCTCGAGATGCTGGTCGCAAAGACCCGCGCAAGGGGTTTGTGCCAACGGCGATCCACACGCAGAGCGGCAATTTGGTTTTGATTTCTGCCTATTTGCAGCCAGGGCTGGGCGTGAAGGGCTGGAACAACGAAGTACTGGTGGCGCTGGGATCTTTCACGCGGTCCTTGGCGGACCCCTGGCTCGTGATGGCAGACTGGCACATTGAACCTACTGAGTTGTGTGCGACTGGCTGGCCAGATGCTCGGAGCTACTGTGGCCACGCCTGCTTGCCGCACAACATGTGACACAGGGCAAGGCAGCATGTACGACTACGGCTTGGCCAGCATTGGCTGCCCGCCACTTGCGTTGAAGCCAGAGATTCGAGCACCTTGGAAGACGCATTGCGGCGTTGTTATTACCGTCGAGGCTGCTCGCACGCAACGTTGGTATAGGCATCTGGCTGTTCCTCGAGCGCTCCCGCTGAGAGAGCGCCCTCGTGTTCGGGCTGACCCGAACAGCAAGCGCCCTCGGAAGCGCGAGCAGCAGAGGCAGCGTCGTCGTTTGGAAGCTTTGCCAGCTGAGTTACATGAAGCCTTCGATGATCTCGTTCCCGCTGAAGAGGCGCCGCAGCCAACGGCGTCCTTTACTATTCCCTCGGAGACGGGGCGCGGGGCACAGTTGCAGATTTACTGGGAAGGCACTCCTCGCTTGTTTGCCTCTACGCCCGAAGGTGCGCGGGGTAAGGTTGCAGCGCATGATCGGCGCCGACACTTTGTCTTCGAGTGGCAGGATGAAGGCAGGCAACACTTGGACGGGCTATACGGCACTTGGATCTCGACTCTGGAGAGGCCCACGTTGTTGCATGAAGAGATCGACCCCGAGATGTGGAACCAGCGCTCAGGTCGCGCGCGCGGCCCTGGTGTGCATTGGTCCAAGTTGTCTTCCTCCCCAGGCCGCGCGCATATGAAGAACGCGCAGGCTGAATGGTGGGGAGTTGTCAGCACCTTGGTCGCACGTTACTCTGCACTTCGAGCAAACGGATCTGACCCGAAGCAGGCCGAGGATTGCGCCTCGGGTGTCCGCGGCAAGGCCTTGGCCCTGGAAGTGCAGCAGCACGCCGAGTTCTTTGGTCGCAAAGCTGCGCCAGAGGTTGTTGACCAGTGGAAGGATATGGCAGTCGACATGCACAACGTCTCTGATCAGCTGCTGCCCTCGTTCCTCGAGAGGACCAGGCACTGGGCGGACTTGTCAGCCCCCAGGGCGACGCTGGCTCCGAGGTCAGCGTTCATGAAGTGGGCGCAGGAGATGTGGAGCACCAAGCCTGGCGCAGTTCACCGTCATGTTAAGCAACCTCAGGCACTGGAGTGGGAAGCTCTTGATTCTGCGGGCAATATGACTACGGATAATCACACGTTGCTGCAGACTTCGGCTACTGAATGGAATGCGATGTGGCGGGATCCTGTTGACAGTCCTGCCGATACTTAAGTATATGATGGGAAGGTGTTTGCAAGCTGCCAGGGATGATCCATTCCCCCCGATATGCTTGCAGGATGACGCCGACTTGCCGGTGCTCCCTGCTAAGAAAGCGAAGGGGGTCGATGTTCTTAGTCCTATTGACGTGCAACGGCAGCCAGTGGAGGCCAGACAGCAACTTGCTGATATCTTGAACGCTATTGAGTGGTGTGGCGCATGGCCGAGTTCCTTGCCCACTGTACTGGGCGCGGCGATCCCCAAGGAGGCGGGTGGTAACCGCGTGCTAGGCTTGGTGCCGACCCCTCACAAGATCTGGTCTAAGATTCGCACCAGAGCATCGGGCAAGTGGTCGGCTGAACAGACTGCCTTCTGGGACACGGCTATCGCGGGATCCTCGGATTTGAGGGCGGCACTCATTAGGGCTGTCATTGATGAAGGAGCGCAGGCACTGTCCTTTGAGCACGCTTCCCTGTTCTTAGACCTGACTAAGTTCTACGATTCGATATCCTTTGTGCTTTTGATGCAGGCTGGTCTGAGGATTGGATTTCCTGCTATCAGATTGTTGCTTGAAGTTGGTATGTATGCTTCCCCTCGTTTGCTGAAGAAGGGACAGATGATTTCGGAGGAGCTTGACATCACTCGCCCCATTGTGGCTGGTTCTGGGCATGGCGTTCCCGTTGCCAAAGTGATGCTTCACCAGCTGCTGGACGAGACACACCGTGCTTGTCCCCCTGTTGGCCTCTGGTCTTACATCGACGATCTGGCTGGCAGGAGCGAAGTCTCCAAACGCAGCGTTATCGAGCACATGGATGATGTTGCGGGTGTTATGGCGTGTGGATTGAAGACGCTGGGGCTCAAGATTTCCGATAAGACTAAGCTGGCGGCCAGTTCGGATGAGATTGGTTATGAGCTTCAGCGACGCCTTCGCACCAAAGGGATACCTGTGCAGTTCGCTCGCGCCACAGTTGATTTGGGCTCTGATGCAGCAGCTGCTAGGAAGCGTGCCTCTTCCAGGATGCAGAAGCGACGTGCCCAGGCTCGTAAGAGGCAGCGCAAGGTCATGCGCCTGCGGCGGCTGCCGAAGAGCAAGCTCATCGCCAAGAAGTTGTTCAGCACGGGTGTTCTTCCTGCGTCTTTTTTGGGGCACCAGGTTATGGGGGCGCCTCCTACCTCGATCCTGGCACTTCGGCGCGATGCAGCTGCGAGCGTCGCAGGTGTGAAGAGGGGCAGGTGCTTGACTACTGTGCTGCAGGCCTGTTTTGGCAATGCCGAGCCTGGTATTGAGTTGCAAAAGCAGATGCTCAAGGAGTGGGTTTCCATGTGTTTGTCCCAACCTGGCTTGCACCCCAGGATTCGCCGCACTTGGCCGAAGGTTCTGGATAAGCTTCGTCGTGGTGCAGTTGGGCGCGATACTATTGCGAGGTGGACTGATGTGTGTGGTCCGATCGCAGCCCTCCAAGCCACCTTACTTCAAGCTGGGTGGGATCCTAAGAGCTCGGACGTTTGGTCGAGGCCGCTGTCGGACGGTACCATCGATGACTGGATATTTCCCACTACGGGAGACGACATGTTCGCCACCGCTGTGCCTGCCCACTTTGACGAGATGATTGGAGCATTTATGTATGATCTTGTGAAGCTACAGTGGAAGCAGGCCTCCAAGCACGTTGCTGGTGACGATCTGGAGGAGGGAGCGGACCTGCTCACAGCGCAGATGGAGTTGAATCGGATGGTCAAGAAGTCAATGTACGCCGAGTGGGCCTCCAACCTGGTCGTCGTCGGGGGGGCAGTGGACGCGTGATAGGCAGATCGCCGCAGGTTATGCCTGCCCGCCGCTTTGCCCCCGCTGCAAGGCCTCGCCAAAGACGCTAGTGCATAGAATCTGGTTGTGCCCTGCGAACTGCGGGCATGAAGATTTTGATAAGACCGAGTTTTTAGTTCCCCAAGCTTTAGCCTCTTGGGAAGCCCAGCCAGCCTTGTGGCTCAGAGGGGTCCCCTCGAAGGACCTCACGGTGCCGAGGTTTGTTGAGTCTGAGGAGATCGCCCAGGTGGTCCTTCTTGGGGATGGTAGGATTTGGGATTTCTGCTCCACCGACCCTTCGGCCCCACTTTTCATTTTCGGAGACGGGTCTGGAGGCGAATTCAGCTCGGACCCCCGCAGGAGAAGGTGTGGCTCGGCTGTGGCGGTGATGTGCCAGGATCCCTCGTCGCCCTATCTCTGGGTCCCACAGTGCGGGGTAGGGCAGGCTCTGTCAGGTAGGAAGCAAACCGTTCCGAGAGCGGAGTTGCAGGCATTCTGTCTCGCCTTGGAACATTCGTTTGGCTGCATATGCTATGTTACGGACTGCAAGAGTTTACCTTCTGATTGGCACGCCGGCTGTGCCGCTCGACCTCGGGGCCAAAATAGTGACCTGTGGGCCCGCGTCGCGCTCGCCGTGGTTTCCCGAGGCCCAGGGGACGTTTCGTTGATTTGGACGCCCTCCCATTCGGAGGAGAATTTGCAGTCGGTTACCTCTCTGTATGAATTGTTTTTGAGCCAGGGCAATGCCAGTGCCGACGTGTATGCGGGGGTTGCGGCCCAGTGGGCCTTTGAGTGGTGTGTCGTTCCCCCTCCCCCGCGCACTGACCTTTGGGATACGACGGCGGCACTGGTGAGACGGCGGGCTAGGCGGGCGCTTCTGATGGCTCTCGACGTTGAGCCTTGGGAGGGAGTTCGCCCGCCGCCCCAGCCGAAGGCCCGTAAGCTCACTAATTCGGCCAGATTCTTGCAGCCAGTGCCCATGCTTTCCGTCCGTTTGCGGGCCGCTGGCGTTGTGATCGGTGCCGCGTGGTAGTCCCGAGGAGCCAAATGCCTGCTGTCGCCTCGACCCTGTGCCGCGTCCCTCCTCTGTCGCAGCCGCTGGATTCTGACCTCGGCATTGGGCTGGAGCCTGAGTACGGGGAGGGTTTCGAGGCAATATCGGGTGAGTCTTCTGTTGGCTCGGTGCGTTTGCACCGCAGCCACCGCCTGGCCAGAATGAAAAGTTTCGGTTTGATTTTCTGCCAACGCTGCGGGTTTACAGCGACCACTGACGGCAGGTGGCTCAGAGACGTGTGTGCCCCCCCCACTCGTAAAGGGGGGGAGAATCTGAGACGAATTCGGCGGGGAGTTTTCCCGTCGTACCGCGGCCCACCCGTGGCCATGCGTGAAGCGACGGCCCTTGCCGCCGCTGGGCGAGCCCTCCCGCCCCCGCCGCAGGAAGGAACTGCGGGCCTGGTGGGCGCACGGGCTGGAGGCCGCCCTTTCGAATTTGATGAGTACGAGGTTCGGTCGTCGTCTCGGCCCGCCAGCGTCATGGCGTCGGAGACGGCGCTCGCCGAGGACCGCCGCGAAGCGGCTGCCGCCTTTGCCGCCGCTGCCGCGCTGACGCGTGGTCGTCGAAGCAGCGAGGCGGGGGTGGGCACGTGTGTGTCTGGAGGGGGCTGGTCGGGGGCGAAAGTGGTATGATGCGCCACCCGACCCTGCCCTTTGAGCTGGACGTGCGTCCTGCCGCATCGACTCCATCGACTCCTCCTCCTCCTCCTCCCCCTCCTCCTCCTCCTCCATTCCTTTTTCTTACAATCAACTTCTCCGTGTCGCACCCCGAGGCCAGTTTGTAGGGCGGGCCCGGCCTTTCGCCTGAGACTTCCTTACCACTTACGATTCCGAAGTTTAAAAATTGGCAAGGGTTTCACAGATGGAGGGCGGGTGGTTTTCAAAATGTGGCTCCCGCCTTGGCTCCACGCACATTCGTTCTTAAAAAAATGAAAGAGCTTCACGGATGGAAGATCACCCGTTTGCACAATGTGGCTCTCGCCTTAGCGCCGCGCACATTCGTTCTAAAAATGTGCAAGAGCTTCACGGATTGAAGATCACCAGTTTTCAAAATGTGGTTCTCGCCTTAGCGCCGCATACATTCGCTTTACAAGCTTGCAAGAGTTTCACGGGTTTCCACGATCAACGTACCAGGAATGGCGTTTTGGAAAGATTCCGGACTTTACGGGTGCAACAGTTACGTTGGTTCGCGGTGTTGACATCCCAAGAACGGTGTCCTGGCACGATCCAAGATCTTCAAGACGCAACAGTCAGGTTGATCCGTGGCGTTGGAATCCCGAGAACAATGTGTTGGCATGTTTCGGGGTCTTCAAACGGTTGTCTTCCGATGAAGCAGATCCCTCAATTGAAATAAACCGTTGTAGGGGCCCATGAAGAGGGAACTTGGAGGGAGGGTGTATTCCAACATCGTTGTTGGCTCTTGGGTTTACACTGGTCCACCTTCTCCTTCGCCTCCTCCTCCTCCTCCTCGTCCTCTTCCTCCTCCCCTCCTCCTCCTCCTCCTCCCCCTCCTCCTCCTCCTCTTCCTCCTCCTACTCCCCTTCCTCCTCCCCTCCCCTCCCCTCCCCTCCCCTCTCCTACCTCCTCCTTCCTCACCCCTCTGCAACGGGGGCCAACTCAGACTGCGTCATTGGGCTGACATACGTCCTGAGGATCACCGATCATCAGCTAGCTTCGACTCCCCGTTCAGGCGGAATAGCAATGAGCTGACCAGAATGCGGACAAGCGTCAGTCGGGTGCCTCCCGTCGCACTTGTCGCACGTCACCTTCCCAGCCCAGAGGCACGATTCATCCAAGCAGCACAGAGTTCAACGTGCACGTCGCGCCGAAAACATCGTGAAGCATTACAATATGAAGCGTGCGGCGCAAATGAAGCGTGCGGCACAAATTTGGTGGCAACGCGGTGACCATGATGTGAAATCCATCGGGGCAGAATAGAAGCATAACCAATTGACACGCTTGTGGGCGGTAAAAGATTGAGGGGATGGAAGTTCCTCGTTCACCTGAACGTTCCTTCGTATATATGTTACTTATGTTGTGCATCTTCGGGGGACCGTGTCTGTCCCGTCGCGCCCCTATCCGCGTCGAATGCATGCCGAATCCATGTCGGACTCGTCGAATCAGCGTCGAATCCACGTCGAATCCACGCCGACCCCACGCCAGATCCGCGTCGAGTTCGCATCGAGCCAGCGTAGGGCACAAGAAAGGAAACCAATTTGAAGGACAGACGAGGTCCCCCGATGATACAACGTCAATGTTACCGCTGCTTTCTTCCCAGCTACAATTCGCAGTCTTACTGCTGATGTTAACGTGAACCTAACAGGCCAGTGCCCCGAGCCTAACTCTTGGTGCTGCCAGAATTCACTGCCGGCTACGATTGTGAGGTTTGATCGTTGCAGTGCAAAACTAGGTGTTCGAATATAGCTCTAATAGTAAGCCGATCCCGGCGCCTTCGAGGTTGTATGGCTGTCCTGTCGACGATTGACAATACAATGGTATGCTGACGAGCTCTGCAGCTGCTCTAAGTCTCGAGATCAAGTCCAAAAACAATTCAACCCGCAGCAGAGCGGCTTCGGGTGCAAAACTCAAAGCAGGTCGCAACATCGCGTCGCCAAAATTCCTGCGCCTGGCTGAGAATATGATCCCCCAGGTGCCACACTTTCGGACAGGCGCTTATCCGTGCTGCCAGAGCTCCCCTCTCGGGCCCGACACTTCTCAACCAGGAACAGGGCGCAGCCCTCATGGGGTCCGCCTCGTTGTGTTGCCAGAACTCCACCACTGGGCCTGCTTCTGATCTCATCTGGGGCCATCTGACAACCGTTTCGTGCTCTCCGTGCTCACGCAAGTACACTCCTGAGCCAAATGTCAACAGCTTCGTTTTCTTCGTGCTCCCGAAACTTCATTCCTTGGCCTACGCATGTCCCCACATTCCCTTCCAGTTCTCGGGTGCTCCACCATCAGGTGGAGCCCTCTGGTTGGATAATCGCCTGTCCACGGGCTTTCTGTCTCACTCTGGAGGTACATTGCAACCAGCTGAGCTTAACTGAGGCCTCTGCCAGGAAGCCGCTCGATCGCTACGAATTATTTACATTTTGTAGTCACTGCTTCGCCTCTCGAATGCGACCTCGCATCACAGGATGCTACGTGACTGGCCGATTGAGTGTCCTGGCGGCCCGCTGGCACAAAAACTGTGTCTGTCTGTCTTTGCGTGGCATTGAGACAGACACACAGGCGCACTAACAGAGAAAGGGTCGAAGACGTAGATGTCTCTGGACCTCCCCGTATCCCAAGTATGGGGCTCTTGCTCTGAGGGTGATGCCTCCACCTCCCTCCTTCCCCGTTTCTCCTTTCTCCTCACCGCCTCCCTCATCCCCCTGACCCCCGACGTCGTGATTTTTGTCAAAACGTCGGCCCCCAGAGGTCTGGACCCCTTCCTGGGGACCAGTTCTTCATCCTGAGTTGTTTGCTGACGGCCCCGGGGCCCTGGAAGGCCCCCCAGAGGCCGAAATTTAGGAAAAACCTCCCGTCGTGATTTGTTCATTACCCGAGGGGGTCTAGGTTAGGTCGGGCATGTCCTCCTACAGGCGGATCTTGGAAGAAAACCTAAAGACATACCCAAAAACATGCTCAACGCAATTGGGCCCCAGACCATTCTTACCATTTCCGAGCAGCCCCCCTGTAAGATCGAGAGGGACACGCCCGACCCCCGCCCACACTCCGCCCCTCCCCCATCGCGCCCCGGCCCCCCTCGACGCACCTGGGCCTCCGACGGCCCCGCGGGCGCCGCTGGGCCCTCCGCCTGCGGCGCGCCCGCCGGCCCGCCCGGCGCCCGGCCGGCGCTCGGCAGCGCCCCGGGCAGCGGCCGCGGCAGCGCGCCCTCGCCGGCCGCGCCGGGCCCCTCGGAGGCGCCCTCGGGCACCGCGGCGCCCGGGGGCGCCGCCGGGCCCGCCTCCGCGGCTACCGCGGCGCCGCGCCCCGGCTCGGCCTCTGCGGGTCGGGCGGGGGGGCGTTCCGAGAGAGGGTCAGGAGGAGGAGGAGGAGGAGGAGGAGGAGGAGGAGGAGGATCTCTGATCGGGCGGGTGGTAATGGGGGGAGACCTTCATGGGGGGTGAAGGAAGGGGCCCGAAAGGGGCCCTCTGGGGACCCTTTCGGGGACAGCAGGAGCCCAAAAGGGGCCCCGAAGCCCCGAAGGGCCTTTTGGAGTGCCCTTTTCTTCACCCCCATGGAACTCACCCCTCATTACCACCCGCCCGATCAGGAGGAGGAGGAAGGAGGAGGAGGAAAAGGAGGAGGAGGAGGAGGAGGGAGGAGGATGAGGAACTAGGAGGAGAAGGAGGAGGAGTGAGGAAGAGCAGAACGAGGAGGAGGCAAGGCAAGGCAAGGCAACTCTGGTGTGCTATCACTGTGCCCTCTATCTCACTCTGAAACAGCTGCCACCTGAGTGGCATCGAAGATGCAGCTTCCCACAGCGGTTGGTGCTGCAGGTGGAACTGAACTCACACGGCCTCGACCCGCCCTTTCCTGGGTTGTGCCAGTTAAGGGGGTGACGGAACCGCCAAATTGCTGCAGTTAAGCCCCGCTGGAGGAGGAGGACAAGGAGGAGGAGGAAGACGAGGAAGAGAATGATGATGATGAGGAGGAGGAGGAAAAGGAGAAAGAAGAGGGGTGTGGTAGAGCGCACCTCGTGGCGAGCCAGGCCGAACCGAAACCGAACGTATGGCGAACCAGGCCGAACCGGGCGGCAATCCTCACAGCGACGAACCGAACCGAACCGAACCAAAAAGTCCGACACCGAACCGAACCGAACCAAACCAGACGCACTTCGGAACCTAACCGAACCGAACTGAACCGAAACCTTCCTGGAAGAAGGAATGTCCAGCAGCGAGGCTGATCGATAGGAAGGAGGATCGAGGATCCAGGGGGAGGAAGAGGTTGAGGTCGAAGAAGGAGACGCGGAGAAGATGGAAGCGCGCGGAGAAGGATGATATATGAGCAGGGAGAGAGGGGAGAGAGGGTAAGCAGGCGGAGGCGAATAATGGGAAATCGATAAAGGTCACAAAAGGGGAAAGGAAGAGGAATACGATGAAGAGGAACAGGATAGAGAAGAAAGGGGAAAAAGGGGGATGCAAGGGAAGGGAAAAGAGGCGGTGTTGCGGGAGGCGGAAAAGAGGACGAAAAAGGGGATGATGGGTATGTGAATATGAGGATCGCGGGTAAGAGGGTAACGAGATAGCGGAGGCAGGAACTAGATCGACATAGAGGAAATTTCCAAAGAAGAACATGAAGATGATGGCAAGGAGGAGGAATTCTAGGAAACGGAAGCCGAGGGATAGTAGAAAGAGGGGACAGGGGAACGTGACGAGATAAGGAAGAAAGAAAAGCGGACGGCACTCCTATCCAGTCGTGTCCCTCGCGAAGCAGGGTGCGTATCCACGTCCAGGACGCTCCTACGAAGCCCCAAGAGGCCTCACAGAGGACCGAAAGAGGCCCCCGAGAGGCCCCAAAGAAACCCCCAAAGGCCCCCAAGAGGTCCCAAGGAGGCCCCCAGGAGGCCCCACAACAACACAACTGCACGTGCTCCCCGGACGTGCACCCCGCGAAGCGAAGGAGAATCAGATCGGAGGCCAAGGCCGCCTCAGCTCGCCCTGCTCCGAGCCTCCACCGCCGCCACGGCTGGACGCCGCCACGGCGAAACGCCGCCCTGAAAACAGGTACGCTTGTCACCGAGCGCGTTCCACGACTCGCAAAAGACCCACTCGCAAGCGTCGGACAAACACACACATCACTGCTTCGATGCAATGGATCGTAGAGCCTGCGCGGCGGATTCAGGCCACTTGCGAGCAGCTGCTCTGCGAGTGCGGCCGGACCCAGGACAGAAGAATATCCTTCCAGAACATGAGAAGCTCCGCCAGCCAGACTGAAGAACATTCGAGGGTACCCTCCCCCAGGATGCACAAGAACATCCAGCAAATACGAAGCACATCAGGGCACCCTTCCCGAACCGACCTCGATCTCATATTTCGGTCCGACCGTACAATCGGGCCGCTGAAATTCGCCGGCCCAACGGGCCAGAGGCGTGCTAAGATCTCCGGTAACTACTTAACAATATTTCTAATTCGCACGCGCGCGGGGCGGCCCTTGGGGGGCCCCGGGCGAAAAGTACCCCGGTCGATCCCCGGCTGATCCCCGGGCGATCCCCTGGGGGGAGGCTATTCTTCGCCACCCCTCACGACGATCGTCGCCTCCGAGGGGGGTCTGCAATCGACTACCCCCCTCCCGCCCCAAGGGGCCCCCAAGAGCCCCCCAAGAGGCCCCAGGGGAGCCCAATACGCCGCCAGGGAGCCACAAGACGCCCAAGAGAAGCCCCCAAGACGGCCCCAAGAGGCCTCAAATAGCGCTCCAGGGCCGGCGGAATAAGCGAACCGATTCATAAAGAACGCTACAATAGGAACGAAGCCCCTCTGAGGCCCGAAAACCGGCTTTGTTCACGAGGAGGGCTGGAGGAACAGCCATGGAAGGACCTAGGGATCATCGAACCCCTTCCGAACCCAAACTGCAGTGAAGCACACAACCGACCGGGGAACTACAAAACCGAACCGACCGAGGGAGAACCGACGGAACCGGAACCCATCAGAAACCCGACGCGAACCGAAACCAAACCGAACCAGAGGCGATGGAACCGAACCGGGCCCGAACCGGAAACCGAACGGGGAACCAGTCGTGGAGGTGGACCCTTGGGAACTGACCGATGCGAGCGCCCACTTTTGCGCTAGGTCCATCCCACCCGCTCCCAACTCCCCCCCTGCGCCCCCGAATTCCCTCATCCTGTTTTGCTGCTTGTCCAGGGTCGAACTGGGGACGGTAAAAAGCTCAAATCGCATTTTTGGACGGTTCGAAAATGCGTTTTGGGCCTCCAGGAGGTTTTCGGAGCCTCCAAGGCTGCTCTGGGGATGGCACGGCGTCGGAAAAGCTCAAATCGCATTTGTGGACGGTTCGAAAATGCGTTTTAGGCCTCCTGGTGGTTCTCGGAGCCTCCAGGTCTGCACTGGGGACGGAAGGGCGGCGGAAAAGCTCAAATCGCATGTTTGGACGGATCGAAAATGCACTTTGGGCTTCTGGGGGTCCTCGGGGCCTCCAGGGCCGAACTGGGGACGGCGGCCGGGGCTGGGCCCCCACCATCCTGCGCGCGCCATGTGAGGGCGCGGGCGGCGCCCTTGCCTTCCCAGTTGTCCTTTGGGATGACCCATGCCAGGAATGAATGGTCCGTACTGTCCCAGACCGTAGTCCAAGCGTTTTCTATCCTGGCGCTGAAGAATCGCCCGCTGTCGCCAGAGCCCCCTGGTCCAGGGGGCATGATGCTGCGCCGAGGGCACCATGCGTAACGTCTGGGCCCAGTGGCTCCCCTGGCTCGTCGGGTAGCTGGGCCCAGTGGCTCCCCTGGCCCCAGGGTTCCTCCTGACTCCTGGTTGAACTGAACCTCCAAGCGCCTCCATATGATCATGTAGACGCACACGCGCACACGTCATCTGCAAGAACCGAGAACCGAAATGGAACCGGCTGAAACGGAACCGCCCTCTGAATGGGAACCGCCTCAAACAGCTCCGAAACCGGAACCGTATTGAACCGAACCAATTTCCCCCGAACCAAAACGAACCGAACGGAACGGGGGACACGCTGAAACTGTTCCTTATTTCCGAGTCTTGACCGTAGTGGAACGTGCTTTTCTATCCTGGAGCCCGCGGCTAGAGATACAAAAAACGGAATAAACATAAACTTTCCGCGCTCCGCGCGGAATTCTTTGGATCTGCGCTGGATCCCCGTCCCTGACGCGCGGAGCGCGCCAGGGTCGGCGCCAGAGGCGCCGCCCAGGGGGCCCAGGCGTCGATCCAAGAAATCCGCACAGGCCGCCAAAGGTTGATGTTTAATGCCGTTTCCTTATTTTTCTTTTTCTTATTATTATTATTATTATTCTTCTTCTTCTTCTTCCTCTTCTTCTTCGATTCTTTCCGCGTCTTGACTGGTAGTGGAGCGCGCTTGTCCAGCCTGGACCCCACGAAGAGACTCGGGGGGGGACCGCTCCGGAGCCGCCGCTGCCCCCTCTCCCGCCCTGTTCCCCGTCTTCTCGGGGATCTCCTGGCCAGGGTCAGTCCAGACCAGGGTCAGTCAGGCCCTGCAGGATCCTTCCCCCAAGCCTGGGTCAGTGCGCCCCTGGCCATGCAGGGTCCTGCCAGACCCCGCGCTCTGGCTGACTCCCGCTTGCACTGACCCCCGGTCTCTTGAGCCCCGACCGCCTTCGCTCCCTCGGCCGCCGGCCAGGCCCTGGGGCTCGGCTGCACGAGCCGCTCCCGCACCTCCAGGGCTCGACCCAAGCGGTGTTTGCCGTTTTCGTCATGTCTTCGTTTTCAGAGGCCTCCCAGATGGGGTCCGAGTAGATGGGGTCGAACGATCGCGCCGCATCGCTAATGCATCGCCGCTGAATCGGCGATGCGGGGCGATCCTCCGACCCCATCTACTCGGACCCCATCTGGGAGGCCTAGATAAGCGGTGAGTCCCGTTTTCGTGCTGTTTTCCTTCCCCTCCGTTCCGCCTGTGCTAGAGGAAGCAAAAACGGCATAAATCTAATCTTTTGGCGCCCCACGAGGATGTCTTGGATCTGCGCTGGTCCCCCGTCCCTGGCGAGCGGAGCGCGCCAGGGGCGGCGACGGAGGCGCCGCCGGGGGGGGGCCCAGCGCAGATCCAAGAAACCCGCGCGGAGCGCCAAAATCGAAACGGCATCAGAACGAAAACGGCCCACGAGATCGCTAAAACGTTGAGTAGGGCTGGGGGGTCAGGTCTGCAGAACACCCTAACCAGACGTCAAGGGGCGCAACCAGCCTGTTCGGTCAAGCTGAAATTGATGCACCACACCTAGCGTCAGGCCAAAAGTTTGGACACTAGCGAATGGTTGGATTTTGCACATCTTCGTCGGCTTCACCGGCGAGGCGTTTGACCACCTTGACGTCCCTTTTCTGGTGGCCCTGCAGAGGAAGGTGCTCTCTTGGGGAACGAACAATGACATAAGCATTAAAAACTCTGAGTTCCGCGCGGATTTCTCAGATCCGCGCTGGACCCCCCCCCCTGGCGCGCGGAGCGCGCCAGGGGCGGCGCCAGAGGCGCCGCCACGGGGCCCCAGCGCCGATCCGAGAAACCCACGCGGACCTCCGAGTTTTAACGTTTATGTCGTTCTTCGTTCCCCTATCTCTGACC
Source organism: Prorocentrum cordatum (assembly GCA_963575745.1). Lineage (NCBI taxonomy): Eukaryota > Dinophyceae > Prorocentrales > Prorocentraceae > Prorocentrum > Prorocentrum cordatum. The sequence continues at coordinate 2,171 of CAUYUJ010021114.1, read as the reverse complement.
CTCGGCCCTACCCAAACATCAAACACCGTGCAGGTCGAGCCGCCCCCGCACCTCGCCGGCGATGGGCGGCGAGAGGACGAAGCAGCCGCCAGGGGCGGGCGAGAGCCGCGGGCCCCAGCTCAGCGGGCACGGGGGCGCGCCGCGCGTTCGGGCTCGGATAGGCGCCCGCGGCACCCAGAGGTCCGGGCGGAGGAGGAGGAAGAGGAGGAGGAAGAGGAGGAGGAGGCCTAGGACCAGGAGGAGGAGGAGGAGGAAGAAGAGGAGGAGGACAAGGTGGAGGAGGAGGATGAGGAGGAGGAGGAGGAGGACGAGGAGGGGGAGAAGGAGGAGGAGGACGAGTGAGGAGGAGGAGGAGGCGAGGCGGGGGAAGAGGAGGAGGGGAGGAGGAGAGGAGGGAGCGGGGGAGGAGGAGGGAGGAGAAGGAGGAGGAGGAGGAAGATGGGGACGCGGAACACAAGGAGGAGGAGAGGAGGAGGACGAGGAGGAGGAGGAGGAGAGAGGAAAGAGGAGGAGGAGGAGGAGAAGGAGGGGAGGAGGAGGGGGAGGAGGAGGGGGGGGAGGAGGAGGAGGAGTGAGGAGGAGGGAAGGAGACGAAGAGGAGATGAGGGGAGGTAGGAGGAGGGAAAAGGAGGAGGAGGAGGAGGAAAAAGAGAGGAGGAGGAGGAGGAGAGGAGGGGGGAGGAGCGAGTGGCGTGAGGAGGGAGGAGGGGAAGAAGAGGAGGAGGACGAGGACGAGGACGAGGGAGGAGGAGGAGGAGGAGGGAGGAGAAGGAGGAGGAGGAGGAGGAGGAGGAGGAGGAGGAGGGGTAGGAGGAGGAGAAAAAGGAGAAGGGGAGGAAGGAATAGCGAGGAGGACGAGGAGGACGAGGAGGAGGAGAGGAGGAGGAGGAGGACAAGGAGGAGGAGAAGGAGGAGGGAGGAGGAAGAGGAGGAGGACGACGAGGAGGAGAGGAGGAGGGGGAGGAGGAGGAGGAACGAGGAGGAGACGAGAGGAAGAGAAGGAGGAGGAGGAGGAGGAGGAGCGGGAGGAGGAGGAGAAGGAGGAGGAGGGGAGGAGAAGGAGGAGGAAGAGGGAGGGTGGAGGAGGAAGAAGGAGGAGGAGGAAAAGGAGGAGGAGGAGGAGGAGGAGGAGGAGGAAGAGGAGGAGGAGGAGAAGGAGGAGGAGGAGGGGTGAGGGGGGGAGGAGGGGAGGAGGAGGGAGGAGGAGGAGAGGAGGAGGAGGAGGAGGAGGAGGGGAGGAGGAGGGGAGGATCGAGGAGATGGAGGTGGAGGAGAAGGAGGCGGGGGAGGAGGAAAAGGAGGAGGAGAACGAGGAGGAAGAGGAGGAGGACGAAGAGGAGGAGGAGGAGGAGGAGGAGAAGGAGGAGGAAAAGGAGGAGGAGGAGGAAGAAGAGGAGGAGGACGAGGAGGAGGAGGAGGAGGATGGGGACGTGGAGGAGGAGGAGGAGGAGGAGGACGAGGAGGAGGAGGAGGAGGAGGAGGAAGAGGAGGAGGAGAAAAAGAGGAGGAGGAGGACAAGGAGGAGGAGGAGAAGGAGGAGAAGGAGGAGGAGAAGGAGGAGGAGGACGCGGACGAGGACGAGGACGTGGAGGAGGAGGAGAAGGAGGAGGACGAGGGGGACGTGTGTAAACCCAAGAGTCATCAAATGGGTTAAAAATAAGCCCTCCTCCACGCTCCTTCCTCATAGGCCCCTACAACGGTTCATTTCCATTGAAGCAACCGCCTCGTCGGAAAACAACCGTTTGAAGACCCTGAAGCGTGCCAAATCATTGTTCTCGGGATTCCAACATCACGGGGCAACCTGACGGTTGCACATTGACGATCCTGAATCATGCCAGAACGCCACTCCTGGGAATTCAGCGCTGCGAATCAACATAAATGTTGCACCCTCGTATTGCGGAATGCGTCCAAAAATAATTTTCTGGTACGCTGACCGTGAAAATCCGTGAATCCCTTGCGGCGCTAAAGCGAGAGCGACATTTTGAATACAAAAACCACCCTGAATCCGCGAAGCTCTTGCACATCTATAAAACGAATGCGTTCGGCGCTAAGGCGAGAGCAACATTTCGAAAACCACCCGCCCTCCATCTGTAAAACTTTTCTAAACCTTTGATACGAATGTGCGCGGCGCCAAGGCGAGAGTCACAGATTGAAAACCACCCGCCCTCCAT
>CAUYUJ010021113.1:133869-144403 GCA_963575745.1 Prorocentrum cordatum | reverse complement strand
CTCCTCCTCCTCCTCCTGTTCAGAATGAGCAGGAACTGCTCTTGGGCATTGTACCCACTCTTTCCGTGCCCATCTCGCTCGTGCAGAGTAGGACAGGCCCCCCCCCCCCGGAGAGCGCTGGAGCCTCCGCGGCGCGGCCGTGAGCAAGACAGGCCGCGGCTCGCAGCGAGCTTTCTGTCTCGGCGAGCGGCGGCCTCCCCATGCGAGCCTGGCGCCGCCACCTCGCTTCGCTCCGGGCGCTCTCCAGCGAGCAAGCTCGGGCCGCGGTCGGGTCGGGAGCGGCCAAGAGGGGGTGTCCAAGAGGGGGGGGGTGCAAATCGTGGCCGGCGGCATGTGCGCGGCCCAGCGGGGGGGCCAGGGACGTCATGGAATGAGAAGAGGCGCCATGAAATCTGGGGAAGATATCATGGCCCCCGCCATGATATCCACCCCCCCCCTAGTCATCACCCCCCTCTTTGCCGCCCCCGATCGGGGGGGGCACAAAAGTGGGGTTGGGACACGGGTAGGGTCGGCAGGAAGATCGCTCCGACCGGCCCCAGGAGGAAGGGGGCGCGGCAAACAGGAGCATCCATCTGGGCCCGCTCCCCAGCCCCGCCCTAGGACAACCCTCCCTCTACGAACCCCCGACCTGGAGCGGTCACAGAACGATCCGGCCCGAAAAGTGCAGCAGAACGAGGGGGGGTCCAGCTGGCGGCGCGCACTTAAGGGGGTAGTTACGGGGAGGGGAGGGGAGGGGAGGGGGGGCTTCTCAGAAGCAGGAGGTGCTTCTTAGAAACCGTTCCCCCCTCCCCCTACCCTTAGGTCGGGCATATCCGAAAAATATTCAGACATGATCAGAAATAGTCGACGAATCGTCCCCGTACTATTTTTTGACTCGTTTTGAATCTTCCTCCTGTAGAGGGACGTGCCCGACTCAATCTTAGAGGCAGGGGTGCTTCTCAGAAGCCTTCCCCCCTCCCCCTACAGTCGGGGCGTTGACCTAAGGAACCCTAAATAAGAAACGAGGCCCCTCCTTTCCCATAAGTTAAGCTTCGATTCCCCATCGAAAACCCTGGGAAACCCTGAGGCAAGCTGTGAAACAACCAAGGAACACGGAGCCCCTCCCCAACGAAAAGGGTTCCTTCGGCGCGTGGGCGATCCGGGGCTCCTGCTATCATTTTCCATTGAGGCTGCGCCCTGTGCGCTATGCCCGTCGGAGTTCGGCCCCTGGAGGCCCTGATGCACCGTACCCCTGGGCCGCCCAGCAACGACTACAGTCGGGGCGTTGACCTAAGGAACCCTAAATAAGGAACGAGGCCCCTTTGTTTCATAAGTTAAACTTCGATTTCCCATCGAAACACAAGGAAAACCTGAGGCAATCTGTGAACAATCAAGGAACACCGAGCCCCTTGCCAACGAAAAGGGTTCCTTCTTCAGCGCCCCGACTGTACAGTGGAGGCCAGCCCACCCACAAGAAACCTGCCCCAAGAGACCCAGCCCTGAGACCCCAGGACGTCCTCTGATTTTTGGTGCGGAGGCGCCACGCTCTCCATGGCAAAACCATCGACACCCAAGAAACCCAGGGCACCCTGGGCGGCAAGCAGGGTGGTTCTTGGCAGGGGCCTCCACTATGCTCGGGGTGAGAGGCCGGTGCCCAGGGATGGGTCGAGGCCGCCGGGGAGCTCCGCGGGCCCAACCCGGACCTCCCGCCCCCCCCGGCACACACACACACACACACACACAAAAAAAAAAAAAAAAACACACACACACACACACCCGAGGAGGGGAGGGCGAGGAGGAGGAGGAGGAGGAGGAGGAGGAGGAGGAGGAGGAGGAGGAGGAGGAGGAGAGGAGGAGGAGGAGGAGGAGGAGGAGGAGGAGGAGGAGGAGGAGGAGGGGGAGGACAAACAAGCAAAAAGTGGAAGCCATCAACAAAACCAGGACGATCCCAGATCCTCGGAGCCCGACCCTCGATCTGAACGCTCTGCGCCCCGGCCACGTCCTCGGCCGGCGTGCCCTCTCGCGAGGGGTCGGCCCGGGGCGCGCGCGCCTCGTGAGCGGGGCGTCGCGGGTCGGCTGCGGCCGAGGCGCCCTCGCCTCGGCGCCCGCCACGCGCTCAGCCTCAGGTCGGGCCTGTCCTCCTGCAGGGGGATGCTGGACGAGAGATAAAACGTAGTCCAAAAATACCCCCCAGATGGGCAAAAATAGTCCAACAGCCATCCCCAGACTATTTTCTTACTATGTCTGAATATTCCCCCCGTGGAGGGACAGGCCCGACTGAATCTTAGCCACTCCTCCTCCCCGGATGACGAGTCCTCCAGGCAGGATGCCTGATGCCCTCGGGCTGATCCAGAGCTCGTGCCGTCTCCCCGATCGGAGCGAATATCCCGTCGGATGGGAGCGGGGTCCTCCCAAGACGTCTCGCGCATCGACTTTTGTCGATGCGTGGGCCCCCAAGCCTCTCAACCCTGCTCATCCTCATGCTCATCCGCCACCCCCTCCTCCAACTGACGCAGCTCCCCTTTCTGATTGTGCTTTGGGGGAATCCAGATCGGTTTGGACACCGTCGGCGGATCCGCCACCATGCCCTGAGGCACTAGTTGGAGTGTTCTCAGGTCCCTTCGAAGTCTCTGCATTGGATTATGTGACCATTCTTGAACTCGGAGTTCCGGGCGCTCCCAGGTGCTTTCACGCGCTCTTGGGGGGTCCCAGCGTGACGTTTCCAGAAGCCAAAAGCGCGTTGTTCGGGACATGCATGTCCAACATGGTTTCAGATGGCCCCAGGGACCGTCCTGGAGCCTTCTTGGGCGCCTCTTGGGCCATCTTGGAAGCCCTGGAGGGCTGCCAAAGAGGCCAAAATCGTCAAAATCCACTGGTTGTTGTATGGATATTGCGTTACCACATTGTCTGTCTTCAGAGCGTCCAAGACGGCCCAAGAGGCGCCCAAGATCGCCCCGAAACGGCCCGACAGCTCCCAAGAGGGGCCCAAGCGGCCCCCAAGACGGCCCCAAGAGGAGCCCCAAAGGGAGAACACGAACTGACATTTTGAGCCATCTGCCCAAAGATGGCCCCAAGATCCCCCCAGAAGCCCCCGAGGCGCACCCAAGAGGCCTCAAGAGGCCTTCAAAGAGGCCCTGATAAGCCCAAATCAGGCCCCATAGAGGCCTGCAAGAGGCATCCGAGAGGCCTCCCAAGAGATCCTCACAGGCATCCAGGAAGCCTCTAATCCACAACCCAGTCACGGTGGCGGGATGGGCCGAAGGTCACCGGGTAAAGAAAAAAACAGCGCAGTGGGAAGGGGTGGATGGGAGGGGCAGAACTTCAGAGATGGCCCGAGCGCACCTAGCTTGTCCCACCCCCTCCCCCCGACCCTCTGCATTCCCCTCCCCACTTCCCATGCGCAGCCCAGCCCGGTCCTCCTCCACCTTCAGCTTCTTCTTGCGTTTCTTCTTCGGTCTGCCCTCTGGCGCCGCCTGCTCCTTCTCCGCCTCGGCCTTCTCGGCGGCCTCGAGAGCGGTCCTCCCGCGGAGGCGGATGCCCTCCCCCCGAACGGGTACGCCCGTGAGACTCGTGAAGGCCTCGCGAATGGGATCACCCCCCCTGTAGTCGTGGCCCTGTGGGCGTGGCGTGGAGGTGGGTGATGGTGCCCCGCCACCCCCCTGTGGGTGTGCAGTGGGTGGTCGTCGTCCTCGTCGTCGTCGTCGTCGTCGCCGTAGCCGTCGCCGTCGCCGTCGTCGTCGTCATCGTCGTCGTCGTCCTCGTCGTCGTCGTCTCCAGTCGTCGTTGTCGTCGTCGTCGTCGCAGTGGCCGTCTCCAGTCGTCGTCGTCGTCGTCGTCGTCGTCGTCGTCGTCGTCGTCGTCGTCGTCGTCGTCGTCGTCGTCGTCGTCGTCGTCGTCGTCGTCGTCGTCGTCGTCGTCGTCGTCGTCGTCGTCGTCGTCGTCGTCGTCGTCGTCGTCGTCGTCGTCGTCGTCGTCGTCGTCGTCGTCGTCGTCGTCGTCGTCGTCGTCGTCGTCGTCGTCGTCGTCGTCGTCGTCGTCGTCGTCGTCGTCGTCGTCGTCGTCGTCGTCGTCGTCGTCGTCGTCGTCGTCCTCTTTGGCCTCCAAGGGCCGGCCCCGGGCCGCTGGATCGTTACGACACAGCCCGGGACGAAAAGCCAGCCCAGGCCCAGAGGGGGAAGCCCGAGCCAAGGGCGGGCCTCCTCAGCAGGCTCGGAGGGCCTCGGGGCCCTCCGAGAGAAGCTATCCGAGTCCCGCCCCGAGGGCGAAAAAAATATCCTGGAAGGCGCGGGGGCTCCTGAGAAGCCCCGCCGCCCTCTGAGAAGACCTCCTCCTGCTCGCTTCCCCCCCCGGGCACGCCGCCGAGCTACATGTTGGAGGGGGCGCAGAGGCACCTCTGCCGGTACTGTCGCGCCCCCTTCTGAGGGCGAAGGCGCGCGCCCGAAGCGAACCTGCAGCACAGCCACCTTGCGGCGCATCGCCACCCAGAGGCATCGTTATGGCCGGAGAGCGCCCGCCACCAAGACTGTGCTGCATGTCGGATCTCCGAGCATCGCTACCCAGAGGCCTTTTATGGCCAGAGAGCGCCCGCCACCAAGAGAAGGCACTGTGCTGCACGTAAGAACTCCGAGCGCGCCTTGCGCCCCCTGGGGGGGGGCGACGCGCACACAGAGGATGTACAGTAAGTATGCTTGGGCGATGCCGAGGGGAGCCGGCGTCCCTCCTGCAGCTGCTAGCTGGCCGCAGGGAAACTGGCATGGGGGACGAAGAATGACATAAAGATAAGAACACCGAGGTCCGCGCGGATTTCTCGGATCCGCGCTGGGGCCCCCCTGGCGGCGCCTCCGGCGCCGCCCCTGCGCGCGAGGGAGGGGGGTCCAGCGCCGATCCCAGGAATCCGCGCGGACCTCCGAGGTTTTCTGCTTCATGTCATTCTTCGTTCCCCTGTGGTAGCATGTCGCACCACACCGACTCGGACGTAGAGCAGCAACTGCCATGCCTGGCTCCGGTGCCAACACCAGCATGAGCAGGCTGCGAATCGGGGGGGTCCCCAGGTGACGGGTGCTCCCCCCCAGACAACCCCATCCTCGGCCCAGGGACTGCTCAAAGGCGGCACGCTCGCAGTCCTGGCGGTTTGGTCGGTGATCCTCCTCTCTCATCTTCCCCCCTCCCCACTTGATTCCTCGCGTACTTCGCGGTTTCCCACTCTGTTTCTACAAGCTCCAGATAGATCACCACCAGCACCACCGCTGCCCAGGGCCAACGGCCCCTGGTGGGGATGGAAGCATCCGACCAAGGACCCTGATGCCTGCAGCCCGAGCCCGAGCAGACGGAGGGGGGGGGGGCCACAGAAGACAAAAAGGCACTAGCATGAACGCTTGGAGGTGCGCGTGGGCTTCTTGGATCCACGCTGGGCCCTCCTCGCGCCCGACGGTTCTGCTGCCCCGTGGCCCCCACAGGCGGCATCGGGGACACGGGCAATCCTGCTGCTGCACACGGTCGAGGAGGAGGAGGAGGAGGAGGAGGAGGAGGAGGAGGAGGAGGAGGAGGAGGAGGAGGAGGAGGAGGAGGAGGAGGAGGAGGAGGAGGAGGGGAGGAGGAGGAGGAGGAGGAGGAGGAGGAGGAGGAGGAGGAGGAGGAAGGGACAGGTGGAGCTCATAGAAGAAGCGACGAGAACGAGCAAGCGCGGAGAACGTGCCGTGCGCACGCGCGTCTGCTTGCCTGGGGGGCCCAGAGGAGCCTGACCAGCCCATCTTGCCAACCGGCGTCGCAGAAGAAGACACAGCAGCAAGAGCATACTCTCCCGGAAGCTTGCACTGATGTCCTTGGAGCGGCGCTGGAGCCCGCTGGCGGCGCCTCCGGCGCCGCCCCTGGAGCGCTCCGCGCGCCAGGGAGGGCTGCCAGCGCAGATCCAAGGAATCTGACCACCGACCAGACCACTCGGGTGGGGGGGTAGGGGCTTCATATGTGTTCTGTCCCAGCCAACCCGTTGTTGGGTCCTCGCATTGAAGAGACAGTCCCCGCGTTCCTCTCCTCTCCTGTCCTCTCCTCTCCTCCTCCCCCTCCTCCCTCCTCCCTAGCTCCATCACTTTGGCACACCCCTCTCACGCTTCGTGGCCCCATGGGGAGCTCCACCGAAGCTCCCAGTGTCGCCGCCCGCATGCGTCTCCCCCACCGAGTACAACGCTTCGTGGCCCCATAGGGAGCTCCACCGACGGTCCCAGGGGCGCCGCCCTTCTGCGTCTCCCCCACCCAGAACAGCGCTTCGTGGCCCCATAGGGAGCTCCACCGAAGGTCCCAGTGTCGCCGCCCGCATGCGTCTCCCCCGCCCAGAACAGCGCTTCGTGGCCCCATGGGGAGCTCCACCGAAGCTCCCAGAGTCGACCGCCCGCATGCGTCCCCCCCACCCAGTACAGCGCTTCGTGGCCCCATAGGGAGCTCCACCGACGGTCCCAGTTGCGCAGCCCGCATGCGTCTCCCCCACACAGTACAACGTTTCGTGACCCCGCAGGGAGCTCCACCGAAGGTCCCAGGGGCGCCGCCCGCATGCGTCTCCCCTACCCAGAACAGCGCTTCGTGGCCCCATAGGGAGCTCCACCGAAAGTCCCAGTGTCGCAGCCCGCATGCGTCTCCTCCACCCAGTACACCGTTCGGTGGCCCCATAGGGAGCTCCACCGAGGGTTCCAGTGGCGCAGTTCGCATGCGTCTCCCCCGCCCGCTACAGCGCTTCGTGGCCCCATGAGGGGGCTCCACCGAAGACGATACCTACAACTGCGGTGTTCACAACTGCACGTGGTCGGGTCCTTCACCAGGCTAATGTCAATGCTTCCCGACCCCCCCCCCACTGGGAATGGAGGGCAAATTGAGGGCCCTCGGGGTTGGGCAGGGGCGGCTTGGTGGGCGGTGAGAATCTTACTCCTTGGGCAGGGGTGGCTTGGTGGGAGGTGGCAGGGGTGGGTGAGAGGTGCCTTGGCAGACCTCCGAAAAGCTTACTTTACTGAGTTGCACTTCTCCGACGGTCGGGCCACGACGGCGCACGAAGCGGGCGTCGAGCCGACGTCCGCCCACGAACGAGGCGCGGAGTGGGCGCGTCTGTCCCTCCCCACCGCCCGCCAGGTCGACACTTTCTCCGGCCACTCTGCCGCTGTGGCCAGGAGAGGCTCGGGTGGGAGAGTGGGAAGGGTCTGTCAAGGCAGAGGGAGAGGAAGGCGACCGTTGTTTATTCTTCCCCGGGAACAGTCGTTACCCAGGGGAAGGGGGGGGGGTCGGACGGGAGGGGAACGGTAATTAACGGCGGCCGCGGCGTGCACCCGCCAGAGTGCGTCCGCGCCACCGGCGCATCAATCGCCTCAGCGCACCACAGCATGTAGGGGGGGGGTCCAGCCCCCACCCCCCCCAGTGCGATCATTAGCGTTACCCGTGGGGGGTGGGGGGGGGGGCGAGGGGGGGAAATTTGGCATCGGTAGCGAGCATCACCCTGGGGAGGAAAGACAAAACAAAAAGGCAAAAGCCCACAAGGGAGGAGAGGGGACCGAGGAGGTATAGGAAGGGGGGGAAGGAAAGAGCAGGACGGAGACAGGCAGAGGGCGGAGGGTCAGATCTAGCATCAAACCGGCAGATCGGATCGAATCCGAACGTGAATCGGCTCGGGCTGCATGGGCATGAGGTTAAAATCGGATCGAGGCGGCCGCTCCAGGATGCACCACAGCGCCATGCAAGCACTGGACCGCATCGGCTCGTCGGAAGAGCGGAACCCGCTCGGATCGGGCCGGCCAGAATCGGAAGGAAGGGGGGGGAGAGGACAGGGCAGCGAAAAACTGCACGAGCAATGAGAAGCGTCGTGGGTCCGCGCGGATCTCTTGGATGGGCGCAGGAAGCACCACCACCCCGGCGCACGAAGCGCGCCAGGTCCGGCGCTGAAGGCGCCGGCAGGGGGGGCCCAGCCACGATCCGAGAAACCCGCGCGGAGCTCAGGGATTGACGTTAATGCCGTGCTTTCTTGTTTGAGGGAAGCCAAAACGTCCTTCTTCATCCTCTGATTTGTTTGCTGCGTCGGCTGGAACCGACACTGACGCCTTCCAGGCGGCAAGGAGGTTCACAACATTGTCATTGACAATGGTGCTAACGATGCAGCTGCCATTGGTACTGTTACAAATGCGCGGTCGTGTGCTTCTTCCCTGCAACTGTCGAAAAGGAAACAAAATGTTGGCAGGGGGCTTGTGGAAGTGCAAGGAGAGCCCCGATGAGAACGAGGGAAGGAGGGAGGCGGAGTTGCGGTCCTCATGGCCACCTCCATCGCCGCCAGGGTGGGGTCCTTCGAGATGTCGAGGTAGCAGACCTGGGCGCGCAGGAAGGCACCCCCCCGGGGCGCTGGCCACCCTGCGGGAAGAGGACGAGGAGGAGGAGTACGAAAGTAAGCCCAAGAAGCGTCACCGATAATGCAATTCGGGTAGGGGAGCGACTACATAATTGATTGACTCCAAAATGAATGTTCTTGTCGAATCTACTGAACAACACCTAGAAGTCCCAGCATGTTTGCGAAAGTTCTACGCGTTCGTCGCAGATTCGACGGGGAGTCTCAATCCTGGGGCAAGCCAATCCTGCAGTCGATCCCTACTCGAGCAAATGCACCCTCCCGCCCAGCGTCCCCCTCCTCGCAGGTCCTCGCAGGCCTTCCCTGCGAGGCGGGAATGTATCTGACCACCTACCAGACCACCCCAACCCAACCCGAAGACCCGGATTTCGGGTTGGGGGGGGTATGGGTTCCACACGTGTTTTTTCGATGTTCCCCGACCCCCTCCAACTGGAAATGGAGGGCAAATTGAGGCCTTCGGGTTGGGTTGGGGTGGTTTGGTGGGTGGTGAGTATCCACGTCTACCGCCCGGGAACCGACGTCCTGGTGCCCCCGCGGGCGGTGGCTATGGATGCACTCTGGCCCCCGAGGGCCCGAGTGTGCCCCCAGCCACCGCCTGCCGAATGCCCCCGAAGATGGATCCTCCGGGCGGTGGTCGTGCACACGGCCCTGCCTCGGATGCCTCTCCCCGGCAGTCGGAGCGCCTCCTCAATCGTCCGACAGGTCGGGGGGGGGGGGGCACGACGGGGAAGCCTTCCCAGGGCCCTCCTGGCCCAAAAATCGCCAGAAGGTTGTCAAAAACGTCTTGAGCAAAAGGGCTACAAGGAACAGAACCCGGCGGGCGGCAGAGATTAGGAGGCCGACGCCGCGAGGCTGTTCGATGCTGTCGGTGCCTGGAGCTCCCGACCCCTTCGTGGGAGCCGGTCTCTCACCCCAGAACGCTGCCGCTCCAGAAGCCAGGGCTCACGAGAAGCACCCGCATGCTGAACAGCAGCAAGGCAACAAGCTCCCCTTTACACGGGGGAAGCCACATGGTACCGATACCGCTACTCTCTCCTACAGGCAGATTTCGAACGAAAAACCCAAACCATTTCAAAAATACTCCAAAACTGTCAAGAATAATCGAAAAATCATCCCCAGACTATTATTTGACTATTTTTGAATTTTCCTCCTGTAGAGGGACAGGCCCGACTTAACGCCACTCCCCACACCTCTCCCGGGGTGCGTTCTGACCAGAATCCAGCGGCGCCGACGAGGGCCTCCCAGGAGGCCGAACAACGGGAAAACGGGCGAAAGGCAGCGGTATGGGCACCTTCCTTTTCCTCCTTCGATACACACAAAAACTGTTGCTATCGTGCTGCCATAAGGAAGGCTGAGTCAAGAACGAAAGTTCCGTGGCAACTCATGGGAGCCTCACATACCATCTTGCCGGCTCTTGCGATACGACGCGAATCCGCGCTAGGTCGACCCTAGCCGACGCGAAGTCGACGCGAATCGATGCTGACAGACGCTAAATCGGCGCGACCTCATCGAATTCCAGACACCAAAAACGGAATTGCGCTCCTCGTCGAATTCCAGGCGCTACCTCATCGAATCCCAGGCGCTACCTCATCGAATGCCAGACGCTAAATCGGCGCTACCTCATCGAATCCCAGACGCTAAATCGGCGCGACCTCATCGAATCCCAGACGTTAATCCGCGCGCAACGACGCCAAAGACGAAGTTGCGAGGGCAGGCAAGGTTCCCATCATGCCGCCGGACGCAGGGGCTTCTCGAGCCCCGGCCAGCCTCTCGGCCACCACACAAAATTTCCCGACCTGAGCCTGGGGAGCGGCCTGGAAAAACCAGAGCCCCACATGAGCCCAGAGCGGTTCGTGGCCAAGCGTCGCGGCTGTACGTCGGACGCCTGTCTGCGGGCTGGGCGTCGGAGGCAACAGGGCATCTTTGTTGCACCGTGTTCGTGTTTCCGTATCTTCACCGTTTCAAGCGCCGCTGCTCTACCGTTTTCATTTCCCCTGGTAAGGGCACCTCTTCTGCAGCCCTCGCCCCCCCCATGCATCGCCCCTCCATCACGCGACGCCCAAGTTTTTCGCTATTTCTGGCCTCCGGGAGCCCTTGCCACACCTCGGGACCGTCAAAAAACGGTTCAGGATGAAAAACCGGTTCCAGGGAAGGGGTCAAGACCTCTGGGGGTCGACGGTGCGA
>CAUYUJ010021113.1:73869-128869 GCA_963575745.1 Prorocentrum cordatum | reverse complement strand
GCCCCGTTGACAGCTAGCAGGCCCCCGAGACACCCTGGAGACGCCCCTCAGAGGTCACCAAAGAGGCCCCGAGGATGTCCTGGAGAGGCCCCAAGAATCCCCCTGAAAGCCCCAGCGAGGACTCCAGCAGGCCTGTCGGTGGCGGGATTGGCTGGAGGCCGCTAGGAAATCATCAGATCCATGTCCTCATTATTGTCGACATCTTTGATCACCATCGGCATCGTCATCGTGAGCGGCTCCATCCCCACCATCATCACCGTCACCATTACCGCGTCGCAGCATGCTGGCAATCATCAGCACATCGGAGCGTGTGGTGTTCCTCGGTCGGGTGACCAAATAGATAACAGCAACGACCGAGACGGCTGAGGCTGGCCAGGCCCGGGTTGAGAAACAAGCATCAGTGGGTCCAACAGTACAGATTTCTCCTCCTCCTCCTCCTCCTCCACCTCCCGAGCTTCCTCCCCTGGAGCCTCCCGCGTGTCCAGCGCCGAGATGTTTGCCATGGAGAGCTGGCGCATCGCCTCCGCGTCTGGGAAATCCTTGGAGGGGCAGGGAGCTGCCTCTAAGAGGAGCGCCGAGACCCAGGGCACCAATTTGCCATGCACGCGCAATGAGGAGGGCAAGGTCGGTCAGCATCGAATCAGAAGATCGGATCGGCTCGGATCGGAACGTGCGCCGGGTCAGGCCGCATCGGCGCCGAGTCGAAAACGAATCGGATCGGTCGCATCAAACAAATGCTCCGTTCAGGCATCGGGCCGCATCGGATCTCCAGAACATCGAAATCGAACCAGACCGAGTCGGCCGAATAAGATACCCAATCAGATCGATCGGATCGACACGGACCCGTATATGTTTCGGGACACGTAAGACTCGGGTACGGGGGGGACTCGGGTTGGCCTGACGGGGCCATCGTAAAAATAACGAGACCCAATCAGAAATGTGACGCGAGCTCTGGCTGCAGACATCCCAAGAAAACTGGACCGTCAAAATCCAGGACGCGCTCGTAAAAAAACGTCGGCAAACCCGACTTCCAGCATACTTGAGTCTTACGTTTCCCCGAATGTTGGCAGGCGGCTGATAAACTCGCTGAATTAAGAAACAACTCCTGGGAGATCTTCGCGTAAGAACGCTTAGGGGCCACCGAGCCGGATTAGCCTTGGGACCGACGCGCGGATGGCGTGCCGCGCCAAAGCGTAGTGCGCCAGAACATGCAGAGCGACACGCTATCCAAAAGCTCCAGACCGTACCAGCCCCGCTCCTCCTCTCCAGCCCCTTCTCCCCACCCCTGGCCAGGCTCCCCCTCCTGACCAGCCTCGACCTCAGAACTGCCTATGTAAGATCGGCAACCCCAAGGCGATGACCATCTTGGGGACGTGCCCCCCGCGACTGAGGGAACCCTCAAGATCGGCACCGAGGCAAGGTGATACCAAACACAGGGATAGAGACATGCTCAGTGCTCAGGGTCGGCCAAAGGGGGGGCGTCCAACAGGGCAGGGGTGGGGGGGCGCAAATCATGGCCGGCGGCATGTGCGCGGCCCAATGGGGGGCTAGGGACGTATTGAAACAAGAAGAGGCGCTATGAAATCTGGGGAGATATCGTGGCTCCCGCCATGATATCCACCCCCCCAAGTCATCACCCCCCTCTTGGCCGCCCCCGAGACGCGCTTCAGGCTGGTCACCTCCCCGGCCCTGGGACTGCGGCGGGCACTGGGACGCCATAGCCTGTACTGGGCACCAACACCAACACAGGGGGTTGCCTCCACAGGGGGAAGATGATCCTAGATTTCGGTGTTGGTGGTAATATGTCGGCCACCTTGGAAGCCAGAAGATTACCACCGCCACCGAGGTCGGGATCTCCCGCCCTCGGTGGAGGCACACCGCCGATACTGGTGTTGGTGCCAAACCCTAGGCCTGCGGGGGAGCGCGGGGCGCCGCGCGGGCCCTCCGGGAGCCCCCCCCCTCGGGGCCCCGGAGTGCCCGGGCCGAGATCGGCGGCGTCCGCCCGAGAGCGCCGACCGCGGCAGCACACCTCGACCCGATTGAGGCCCGTCGTCGTCGTTCGTCGTTCGTCGTCGTCGTCGTCGTCGTCGTCGTCGCCGCCGCCGCCGCCGCCGCCGCCGCCGCCGCCGCCGCCGTCGTCTTCGTTGTCGCCGCCGTCGCCGTTCGTCGTCCGTCTTCCGTCGTTCGTCGTCATCGGCGGCTTTCGCCCCGCTGCTCGCCGTTCGGCGCGGCGCCCCGCCTCGGCCGTTCGGGTCGACCCTGGCGGCGGCGGCACCGGCGTCTGCGTGAGTCGGCGGCGGCGGCGTCGGCATCGGAGTCGGCGTTGGCGTCTGCGTCGGTGTCGGCGTCGAGCGTCGAGCGTCGAGCGTCGGCGTCGTCGGCGTCAAGCGTAGTCGGCGGCGGCGGCGAGCAACGGCGGCGACGCCGACGGCGTCGACATCGTCGTCGGCGGCGTCGATCGGCGTCGGCGTCGTCGTCAGCGGCATCGTTCGGCGGGGTCGTCGTTCGGCGGCTGGTCGGCGCTAGATCGGCGGGCGGCGTCGGCGGAGCGAATCGAGGGCGTCGCCGCATGCCCAGACACAAAAGGGCACCAAGGGCGGAGCGACGGCGACGGCGGACGACGACGACGACGACGACGACGACGACGACGACGACGACGACGACGACGACTATGACGACGACTATGACGACGACGACGACGACGACGACGACGACGACGACGACGACGACGAGCGACGAGCGACGGCGACGAAGACGGCGGCGAGGGAAGCGGCGGCGTCCTGGAAGCAGACCCTCTGGAGCAGCTGCAGGCGCTCGTAGTGCAGGTCCGTGACCTCCAGGGGGGCGGAAGAGGAAGAGGAGGAGGAAGAGGAGGAGGAGGAGGAGGAGGAGGAGGAGGAGGAGGACGAGGACGAGGAGGACGAGGACGAGGACGAGGAGGACGAGGACGAGGACGAGGAGGACGAGGACGAGGACGAGGAAGGAGAGGAGGAGGACGAGGACGAGGACGAGGACGACGACGACGACGAGGAAGTGGAGGAGGAGGACCAGAACTCAGGAGGACAGAAGAGAAGGAGGAGACGGAGGAGGACGAGAAGGAGGGGGATCTAGATTCTAAGGGCCTCCACGTGGGGCCTTCAGGCCTTGGCGGGGCCCCTGTCGACATTCGTCCAGTTGGGGAGGGGGAGGAGGAGGAGTAGGAGGAGGAGGCGGAGGAGAAGGAGGAGGAAGACGAGTAGAAGGAGGAGGAGGAGGAGGACGAGGACGACGCTGAAGGGGGGGAGAAGGACGATGAGGACGATGAGAACGATGAGGACGATGAGGACGAAGACGACGACGAGGACGAGGACGAGGACGACGACGACGACGACGACGACGACGACGACGACGAACACGACGACGACGACGAATAACACGACGATGATGATACGAGGATACCAGAACGACGACGCGGAGGGAAAGAGAGACGAGGAGCGGGGAAGAGCACCGATGAGTCTCAGAACACGTGTTAGCGTCAACGCGTGCTTGCCCCCGGATGCCCCTCAGCACGGCGCGGGCGGTTTGACTGAGGAGCGCCCAGCACGGGCTGCTGCGTGCGGCGAGCACTATAAAGGTGAGAAGGGTAAACACACGTTGGGCCAACACGCCCCGAGGATGATCGGAAGGGCGAGGAGGAGAAAACCGACGAGAACTCCCCCCCCCGAGCCCAAGGTTCCCAAACGGTTCGCCCCCCCCCCTTCCCCCAGGGTTTCTGCGTGGGCATCGGGGGCACAAGGGGGAGGGCCGCCGAGACTTGGGAAGGGCTGTGCAGGGAAGGCGGCAGCGGGGGGGGAAACGCATGTGGGCGACGAGAACAAACGAGTCTTACGTACTACGGCATAGCGACCCTACGCCGCGGCTTACAGTCAAGCCTAAGTTGGAAGAACACCCTTCAAGAACATGAGACCCTCCGCTGGCCAAACCGCAGAATATCCAAAGGTACCCGACCCAGGATGCACAAGAGCATCCAACAAACACGAAGAACATTAGGGCACCCTCCCCGAACCGACCTCGAACTCATCCCTCGGTCCGACTGTACTATGACATAGCGACGTAGCATCGCGACTTCATTACGCGGAATGCCAGCGTGGCACTCTACATTGGATACGAGGGCGCCCACGAGCGACCTTACGCGGGAGGTTTGCGCGAACGTCGGTGCAATCGACGCCGTTCTTTTTTCCGTCCCCCATGTGGAGTCCGCCGACCCCTTGGGGTTCATCGGCGTGTGAGATGTTCCCCCTCCCCAAACCCCTCCCCCGGGAGCCCGGTCCGGTCGATTTGGAGGGGGGGGGGGGTCGGATCAAATCCACTCTCCTTCATCCCCATGGTGCAGCAGGCGACTGAGCGAGCGAGGCCTGCTCGATGATGCAGCGGAACACAGAGGCACCCTGCACGGCGCTCGCGTGCATCGGGCGGGGTCATGAGTAGCTCAAAACGTGCCGAGGCCGGCTGCAGACCCTGGCCTCCTTCGCGTCGGACCATCCACGAGGTGGGGGTGGAGCAGGGGGGCATGGAGTCTACAAGCAGCACGAGGAGGGGGGAGGATCGGGAACAAACGTGTGGCGCCCGCTGCCGAAAAAACAGGCCTGGGAGGAGAGAGGTGGCAGCGAGAAAATGCAGGGGCACGTGCGGCGGCTATGCAAAGAGATGCAGAAGGAGGAAGAAGAAGGAAAAGGTAAAGAAGAGAAAGACGAGCAGGAAGACATGGCACTGTTCCGAGGTGGGCGCCGCCGAATCCCCCCCCCTCCGCCTTGCTGTTTCCGTTCGAGCAAGCGGTGCCCAGGAAGGAGAGCATGCAGAGGTCTCCAGCACCAGCGGCCGCAAGCCCTGGGGCCTATGTGGACGTTGCCGTCGACCAGGGCCCCCGCCCGCGCGGAGCACAGCGGCACTCGAGGGCGAGGGCAGGCCCCAGGGGGGCCCCGGCTCCACCGCCGGGCCGCGCGCGAGCCTCGGGACCCCCCTGGGGGGGGGCGGGCGGCGGAGGAGCGGAAGCGCCGCCCACTCCGCAGCTGCCGGCGGACAGCGTCAGGAGCCCTGGGGCGGAGCGCGGCCTGTGCCTGGGCGTGGCTTAATGGGGGGGGGTCACACATGGGGGGGTCAGAAAAAGGTCCCCTTTCGTGGCCCTTGCGGGCCCCTCCAGAGCCCCAGGGGGGGCTCGTTCAGGTACCATGTGGGTACCTTTTCGGACCACACTCGCCGCCCCCCAGTTTACGATCCCCCCATTACGCAGCGCCCAATGTGCCCAGATTTGGGTTCGACCGGGTGGCCAATGAAGGCCGCACCTCCACCAGCTCGCCGGGCCTCCGCCTCGGCCGCCGACGCGGTGCTCGCAGCGGCAGAGCACCCAATGGCTCGGGCGCTCACCGCCCGTCGCGCGTTTCCTGGAGGCCGCTGGGCCAGGGATCAGCTCCACCAGCTTCGCGGACTGGGCAGCCTCCGGGAGCAGCGGCTCCGCCGGCGGCACCTCCTCCTGTGTCTCAACCGCTGGCTGGGCAGCTCCGATTTCCTGGGCCTCCTCCTCCTCCTCCTCCTCCTCCTCCTCCTCCTCCTCCTCCTCCTCCTCCGCCTTCGGCGTGTCAGGTGTCGGGGATCTCCACCTCCTCTGCCGTATCCTGGCGCCGTCTGCTGTGGCCGCCTTCCACTCCTCCGCCCTGGTTCGGCTGGGAGACGCTGATGTGCGTTTGGGCGGAGGGGTCATCTCCATCGCCGTACCGCCGTAGGGGCCCAGGACGACCCTCCCCTCGATTTTCCCCACCTGCGTGTCCGCCCTCGGCCCCAGGGATTGCGGAATTCCCTGAGAGGCCACGCCAAAACTTGGCGCTGTTGGTGCTGCTGCTGATACCATCGCCATGCTTGCGAAGGCCTTCTGCTTCTGCAGTTGCACGAACGGGTTGACAGCCTCCTGCGCCAGCGCTGCAGGCAAGTTGCCGTACTGAGCCGACGGCTGAACCATGTCCATGACCCTCGCGAGGGCATGGGTGTGGAAGTTCTGGCCCTTCTGCGTCATCATGATATGCTCCTGCATGGCATTCTGCTGGTCCATCATGAGCTTGAGCTGGTCTGTGGCCGTGTGGAGCGCCACCCACGGCTCCAGGTCACTCTGCCAGTTGGGCGGCTTCGCTCAGGCGCTGTTGTTGCTGCATTGGCTCCTGCTGCAGCTGCCGCCCACGCTACTGCTGGGGCTGCCTTCTCCAGCGAGCGCTGCACTAGCGCAGGTGGGGGGGCGGCGGCATCCTCTTGGCGATGGCCTCGGCTGCTATCTGGGTCGACTGCGCCTTAGCCGCTGCCTGCGCTGCCGCCCTCTCTGCAGCCTCCTGCGCCCAGGGCCTCTGGGCGCTGCTGGCTGCAGCCACTCCATGGTCATTCTCTGTGGGCGGGGCCATGAGCCAATCATCATCATCACCATGTCCCCCCTATGCCGCGCGGAGCTGCTGGACGGAATGCTGCAACTTCTCCACCTGCAAACGCAGCGTGGCCTCCTTGTCCAGGAGCTCCTCTACCTTCGCGCGGATCTTGACCATCCGTTCCTCGGTGCTGATGAGTTGCGCCTTCATCTCACGCAGCTGCTTCTCCGAGCCCTTTGTCGCGCCCATCATGTATTTCAGCACGCTGATGTCCAACTCCAGAGTAGGGCCGTCCTTGCCTGCATCACGGACGGCGATGCTTCTGGAGCTTGGACTGTGTATGGGAGTTGCACTTCTTGACATTATCCGCCTCTTGTGGCAGCAGTTCCCAGACCAAGATGTTGGCGACAGCCTCGTCTGGGGTCCCCAAGGGGATCTTGGCGATCACCTCGCGGATGTCGGCGGACTTCTTCCGATCCCTCTTCCTGCTGACGGAGCGTCTGGAGGCTTCCGCCCTCGGCGCCCACATGTTCCCGCAGTCGCACTTCCACTGGGAGTTGGGATTCCGCCTATCACACGATCTGCATAGCCACGTGCCGCCGCCCCTCGCGCTGTGGTGCGACGCTGGGAGTTCCTTCGCCTGGAGCGCTCCAGGGAGTAGGCAGGCTTGGCCTCGCTTCTCCCTCTGCCTCTTGTGCCACGCTGGCTCGTCACGCTGCCGACGGCCGCTCGTCCTGGCCGTGTCGCGCGCGCCCACAGCTGCCCAGCCGCAGGCCTGGCCGCGGGGACTGTTCGCGGGCGCGGCGCGTGAGCCCTGGGCTCGCCAAAATGGTCGGAGCCAGATTGGCTTCCCTCCCCCTCCTCCTCCTCCTCCTCCTCCTCCTCCACCTCCTCTTCCTCCTCCTCTTCCTCCTCTTCCTCCCCGTCCTCCTCCCCCTCCGCCGACAGAGAGACAGGCTGCAGGTGGCAGGAGGCTCCGGGGCAGAGCGGAGGCAGGCGGGCGCCGCCTCCCGTCTGGTCAGCGGCTTGCCGGTGGTGTCGTCGATCTCGAAGTTCTCGTAGTACCTGCCATAGGCCCGCGGGAGCGGAGCTCCGCGGCCCGGGCGGGGGCAGACAGGATGGTGGTCGGAGGCCTGGAAATGGGCACCAACACCAACACAGGGGGTTGCCTCCACAGGGGGAAGATGGTCCTAGATCTCGGTGCTGGTGGCAATAGTTCGGCCACCTCGGAAGCCAGAATATTGCCACCATCACCGAGATCGGGATCTTCTTCCCCTCGATGGAGGCACACCGCCGATATTGGTGTTGGTGTCAACCTCTAGGCCTGCGAGGTGGCAGCTGGTGCTTCATCATGATCGACGTCCCGGAGACAGGTTCATAGAGGTGGATGCTCGTCCTGGGGACTTTCATGGAGCCACTCGCTCCACTCGTGCGTCGATGCCTCGTCGAGCGTCCGTCGGCTTGGGTCGAGCTAGAGTCGACCTTGAGTCGGAGTTGAGTCGAGCTGGGGTCGAATAAGAGCCGAACTGGAGTCGAACAGATCGGTTAGGCGGACCTCAGGAAGTTCCCAGAAACGAGCATCTACATACCGGGACCGTCAGAAGCAACTCGGGATGAAAAAAATACACTTGAGAAAACCCCAATCAGTGAATGATTTGAAAATCCGCCGGCCCCCTTGTGGGGCCACCAGGCTGTAGGCGCGGGATTCGCAGTTTCCTGTACCAGTTGTAGATTGTAGTTTCCAGTGTTACAGTTCTGCTTCTTGCTGGTTACTGTAACTAGTTGATTGACCGCGCGAGGGGGGGGGAGGCCCAAACGGGATATTTAGCACCTCCTGGGCGCGTTGTCTGAATTGCTGGGGGGGCTCGAAATCGACACCCCTCACACAGATCGGCGGGGTCAGGGTCCAAAAACACAGGGGATTTGCCACATTTCTGAAATTCGGTGCCACCCCTCACGCAGATCCGCGGGGTCAGGGTCCAAAAACACAAGGGATTTGCCACATTTCTGAAATTCGGTGCCACCCCTCACGCAGATCCGCGGGGTCAGGGTCCAAAAACACATGGGATTTGCCACATTTCTGAAATTCGGTGCCACCCCTCACGCAGATCCGCGGGGTCAGGGTCCAAAAACACATGGGATTTGCCACATTTCTGAAATTCGGTGCCACCCCTCACGCAGATCCGCGGGGTCAGGGTCCAAAAACACATGGGATTTGCCACATTTCTGAAATTCGGTGCCACCCCTCACGCAGATCCGCGGGGTCAGGGTCCAAAAACACATGGGATTTGCCACATTTCTGAAATTCGGTGCCACCCCTCACGCAGATCCGCGGGGTCAGGGTCCAAAAACACAGGGGATTTGCCACATTTCTGAAATTCGGTGCCACCCCTCACGCAGATCCGCGGGGTCAGGGTCCAAAAACACAGGGGATTTGCCACATTTCTGAAATTCGGTGCCACCCCTCACGCAGATCCGCGGGGTCAGGGTCCAAAAACACAGGGGATTTGCCACATTTCTGAAATTCGGTGCCACCCCTCACGCAGATCCGCGGGGTCAGGGTCCAAAAACACAGGGGATTTGCCACATTTCTGAAATTCGGTGCCACCCTTCACGCACATCCATCGCAAGGCGTGGTAACCCAAACTGCGAGAACTCCCTCGGCCCTTTAATCGCAAGGTGTGGTAACCAAGCCCGTAAACCATACACGTCTTACCAATCGCCAGGTGTGGTAACCCCTCTTGTGATCAGTTGGTTTTGCTGATTGCGAATCGGCTTCGCATGAAGTTTCGATACTGGTTCACGACAGCGCCAAGGCCTCATGACTTAGCTCTTCCATGGCCCATTCTCCGAAAGAGGGGGCCGGCGGCAGGGGGCGAAGCCCTTACGGATTAGTCACATGGATCTTGAGATCGATTGTGAGATCGATAGTGAGATCGACTGTGTAATCGATAGAGGACGATTGTGAGGTCGATCGTGAGACCGAGAGTGACATCGATTCAATGAGAGCGATCATAGGGAGATCGATCGCGAGATCGCTCGTGCGATCTCTAGTGAGATCGCTTGCGAGATCGATTGTGAGATCGGTTGTGAGATCGATGGTAAGATCGATAGAGAGGCGGGTAATGAGATCGATGGTGAGACCGATCGATAAGAAAATCGACCAGGAACCCGGGAACCTGGGAACCTCGCCGCCCACCGAAAATCGGCCCGGGAACCGGGAACCTGGGAAGCCGGAACCGGGAACCCGGGAACCCAGCGTGCGACCAAAATCGGCGGGAAACTCTCGTCAAATCCTTCAACCTCCGCTAGGACCCCTTCAGTGCAAGCACTGATTGGGGAATGATCCCCGAGGCAGGGGTCAAGGCCTCCAAGTTAGGGAGAGTCCTCGGCTGCACGCAGGAGTGACCCTAGGCAAGACGTTCCTCTCGCAGGCGGCTCCACGGGGGACGCTGGGCGCGCAAGCCGCCGCGACCGCCTCGCGCTCGGCGACCGGGGGGCCCCAACGTGCCCGCACCAACGGTCAGTCTGGCGGAGGTAAAACAGGGCTAGGATCGGGATAAATCGCTCCAGAGCGTTCCGGAGCGCTCTCAGAGCGTTCCGGAACGCTCTGGAGCGGCCGCGGCGCCCAATACATCCTCCAAACCCGCCGATTCTCAGAGATTATTTCGAGTTATCCCGATCCGATTTTGTCCCGATCTTCGCGTCGTTTTGGGAGGGTCACTCCTACGTGAAGCCAGACTTCTTGTCATCGGCACCTCCGCGGCCGGCGTGCGCCGGGCTCCACTCCCACCTGGGCGCCGCGGAAGAAGAAGTGAAGCGCGGCGACGGGCTGCTCGGCGTGTCTTCGGCCCCTGCAAGGCCGTTCCCCCAGCCAGGAGGCCGGCCAACGACGACCCGGCGGGGCGAAAAAAACGGGCCCCGGGGGAAGCGGTCGAGGCCTCTCGGGGGATCTGCTGGATCACGGCGCCCAGGTACCCACAGAACCGCCGACCCCGTCGGCGTGTGGAAGACGCTCTTCCGTTGGTCGCCGTCGTCGTCGTCGTCGTGTCGTCTCCGTTGTCTCCGTCGTCGTCTCCGTCGTCGTCTCCGTCTCCGTCGTCTCCTCGTCGTCTCCATCAGTCGTCGTCTCCGTCGTCCCCCGTCTCCTTTCCATGGGCCCGCCTCCTTATTAAGCGCGCCAGCCAGAGCGACATTGAGCAACGCCGTAGCTGAGTCGAAGGGAAGCCCCTTCCCTTTGATCCTTTCCCCGCCGGGGGGGGGGGGGTCCCGGGGGGGTCCTGGGGTAGGAAGTCCCAGGGGGTGAGTCCCGGGGGGAGGGTCGCCCCCAGATTGAAGGGGCCCCAGGACACACAAATAAATACATACAAATATTCCCATATTTTCTGGGTTTCTGTGTTCCCCCCCACTTCCCATATTTTCCTATATTTTCTGGGGAATCGAAGATTAATTGTGTCTGTGTGTTTCTTTTCCTCCTGACAGATACGCATCCGCCCCGGGCGGTTCCAGGGCCCGGAGAGCAGCCCCAAGGCGCGGCACGAGTGCCCCAAGCCCCTCTCCGACCAAGACGGGGGGCGGTCCCGAGAGGGGATCGCTGGGGGCGCGGCCCCGAAGGGGGGCCCGGAGCGCACCCCGAGGCCAACATGCGCAGGGCCCAGAAGGGACCCCACAAGGGCTCGCGCGCGTCGTCGTGGTCGGCGTCGTCGTCTTCGTCGCCCCCCTTGAGGCTCGGCGGCACCAGCCGCAAGGCCTCCGAAATGAATAGACACTCCCTGGATTCCCCACATGTTCCAGCTGTTCTGAAGCATCGTCTTCCCCTCCCTTTTCTCCACCTCCCAGACCTTCCTGGGAATCGACGTCTGTTTCTGCCTGTGCGTGTGTGTGTGCTTGCTCCCCTCCTGACGGAACGTGTCCCGGGCCTGGGCCCCCGCGACGTCGGTGGCCTGGGCCCCCGCCCGCGGGCGCAGCCCTCCCGAGGAGCGGGGCGTCCCTGGGAGGGCCCTCGAGGCGCCGCCGGCGCACCGCCGGGAGGCGTCCACATCCTCAGCCGCCGGGGTCCTGCAGGAGGGGGCCCGACCACGAGAAGCCTCCCACGAGAAACCCAACCCTGAGGCCCCAGGACGTCCGTCGACCTTGGGCGCAGGGGCGTCACGCCTCCCACGGCAAGACCATCGAGACCCAAGAAAAACCCAAGGCATCCGGGAGGCAAGCAGGGCGCTTCTTAGCATGCGCCCCCACTGTGCGCCTGGATCTCTGAGGAGCCATGGATTTCTTTTCGGAAGGGAAGGGGGGAAGCAGAGGGGAATGAAGGCGCGACGAGAGCCAGCAGCAGTGCAGAATTGAGGGCAAAAACCTGCAGTGGCCCCGGACTCGGGCAGAGGAGGGGAGGAGGGAGGAGGGAGGAGGAGGAGGGAGGAGGGAGGAGGAGGAGGAGGAGGGAGGAGGGAGGAGGGAGGAGGAGGAGGGAGGAGGAGGGAGGGAGGAGGGGAGAGGAGGAGGAGGAGAGGAGGAGGAGGAGGAGGAGGAGGAGGAGGAGGAGGAGGAGAGGAGGAGGAGGAGGAGGAGGGAGGAGGAGGAGGGAGGAGGAGGAGGGAGGAGAGGAGGAGGAGGAGGAGGAGGAGGAGGAGGAGGGAGGAGGAGGAGGGAGAGGAGGAGGAGGAGGAGGAGGAGGAGGGAGGAGGGAGGAGGGGAGGAGGAGGGAGGAGGGAGGAGGAGGGGAGGGAGGAGGGAGGAGGGAGGAGGAGGAGGGGAGGGAGGGAGGAGGGAGGGAGGGAGGGAGGGGAGGGAGGGAGGGAGGGAGGGGAGAGGAGGGAGGGAGGAGGAGGAGGAGGAGGAGGAGGAGGAGGAGGAGAGGAGGAGGAGGAGGAGGAGGAGGAGGAGGAGGAGGAGGAGGAGGAGGAGGGGGGAGGAGGAGGAGGAGGGGGAGGGAGGGGGGGAGGGAGGGAGGGAGGGAGGGAGGGAAGGAGGAGGAGGATGAGGAGGAGGAGGAGAAGGACGAGGAGGAGGAGGAGGAGGAGGGGAGGAGGAAGAGGAGGAGGAGGAGGAGGAAGAAGGAAGACTCTGAGGAGCGATGGGTTTGGAGACGGCACCACCCTCAGGGTGAGGCAGCTATCCGTAGCCACCGCTCCTCGAGAGGTCCTCAAGATCCGGAGGCACGGCTCCACGGCTCCTAGACAGTGGGCAAAATGGCAATATGTGGGCTCATTCTTCGGGCGGCTAGAAACCAAAAACCTCTGCTTCGCACAAACCTTGCCGACTATGAAAAAACTTGGATTCGGTGATGGAAGTACATGTACGCTGGAGAGGCACACAGCAGGATGCCGAGGAAAAAGAGCGGGAGGAGAAGGGAGGAGGAGCAAGGGAAGGGAGGAGGAGGAGGGGGGGGAGGAGGAGGGGTCAGGGAGGAGAACGGGGAGGAGGAGGAGAACGGGGAGGAGGAGGAGGTAGGCGCCGGAGGAGAGGGCACCGCGTTATGCCCAGCAGCTGGTTGAACAGCCTGGCCTCCGGCATCTGCGCCACCTTCGAGCGTTTGCAGCGGACCACGAAGTGCTTGTCGGCGAGGAGCGGACGGAAGAAGCGCCTCTCGAAGACCCCCCCAAAAAAATTGCACGGGCAGAGAGCCTCTCGGAGGTCCGCGCGCGGATGGATCCAGGCCACCCGGCTTCATTGCTCGCGCCCCGCGGTGCGCGCACCCTCGCGCTGCCGCCATTTCTTCTCAAAAAAACAACAAACAAACAAACAAACAAACAAACAAGCAAGCAAGCAAACAAGCAAGCAAGCAAGCAAACAAACAACAACAAAAAAACTTCGCAGCCCAGGCCGCGACGTGCGAAATGCGATCGTCTGCGCGCCCCTGGGGGTGGCTTGGACCAACTGCTTTTGGAGGCGGCACTGCACCCGCCTGTTGTCCGTGCGCACGGGCGCAGGGAGCGCGCCAGGGGCTTGTGGGGAGAGGGGTCTGGCGCCAGCCTCAGGCGGATTTTGGGCGGAAAGGGAAACTAGACAAAAAATACTTCAAATGGTCAAAAATAAGATAATGAAAAAACCGTCCCCAGACTATGTTTGAACTATTCGTGGTTCCTCCTGTAGAAGGACATGCCTGACTTAACGCCAGCCCAAGGATCCGAAGTAAAATGATTCCCATGTGTGTACGAAGCTGTACTAATGCAGTGGGTACCCAAATACATAGACAGCGCGTCTGCCTTGATTGACGCGCCAGCCGGGCTAGGTCTGGAGCGCCCCAGAGGGCCCCAAGACGGCCACCGAGTGACCCAAATGGGCCCCAAGACGGGTCGAGAGGGCTCCGAGAGGCCTCTCAGACGGTCCAAGAGGGCCTCGAGTCGCCGAGCGATCGGTCCAAGACGCTGCAGGTTTTGTTTCTGGGGCCGCACACCATAAAAATCAATGTGTGCCAGATGTTCACATTGATTCCCTCTGTGGAGGATTTGCTGACTGATTCCTATTGTGACGGATGTACGCATCGACCTCCTTCAGAACGGATTCAC
The DNA here is from genome assembly GCA_963575745.1 of Prorocentrum cordatum. NCBI lineage: Eukaryota > Dinophyceae > Prorocentrales > Prorocentraceae > Prorocentrum > Prorocentrum cordatum. Next base: position 114,981 of record CAUYUJ010021113.1, on the reverse strand, counting down.
TAAATGATTGTTTTTGCTGTCAGAACAAAAGATGGGCCTCTGAAAAAAAGCTTGTGTTGGCTTAGGTTTGTTTGCTTATTTTGTTGTCTTGGTCCCCCGTATTGACTTTGACTGTGCAGGCACAGGGAAAACCAGTTCTCAAATTTCAAAACCAAATAAGCTCATATAAATGCACAAGGTATCCATTGATTTTTATCCGGGGCATAACTGTAAGGAATGCTACCAACATGGGCTTCCCTGTGCCTGCACAACCAAAACAACAGGCGGAAGCAAACGAAACTCCTGATTAAAAGGTCAACGGGAACCCCATGCCTTCTCTATGAAAGTCGTAGCTCTTGAAAGGTGGGGACTGGTTTTCCCTGTGCTGCACAGGCAACCAATGCGCGAAACAAAACAAAACATGTGTCCGAGACCTGCGGATTGTGTTTCTGGGGCCGCACACCATGGAAATCAATGTGTGCCATATGTACATATTGATTCCCTTTGCTGAGGATTTGCAGACTGATTCCTTTGGTGGCGAGTATAAGCGTTGATTCACTTTCGAACATATTCACGAGATGTTATTTTCTTTTCGTTGCCAGACCAGACAGAGAGAAAGAGAACAAGAGAGAGAGAGAGCAAACAAGCAAAACACGATTCCGAAGGCAAGCGTTGCACAAACATGCAGGCACAGATCTTGGGAGCCACCCCTATCATATGTGTATACGTATGTGTGTACGCATAGACATATTATTATATAACGTATAATGGTATAGCCATATATATACATATATAGATATATACATACATACATACATTCATACATACATACATACATACATACATACATACATACATATACACAGATATACATATATACATCTACATGTATGTATGTGTATGTATGCATATGTGTATGTGGCTGCGTCCTACTCAGCCCTTGCAAATCCGCTCAAAACAAGTCCCTGGACTCCCTGGACCCCTCCCAGGGCCCACCCTGGCCATGCCATCCCAGATCGAGTTCTGACGGACCTGGGGGCCCGACGTGGGCCTCCGGAGGCCAAAAACTGCGAAAAGCCTAAACCACAAATCTCTAATCCTTATAATTATTAAACCCTAAAGACTTCCTCCCCACGCGTCCCTATTGCATCCGAACTCCCTGAATCGAGCTTCATATGGGGATCTTTACGGCCCGCTATGTAAACCACCCACAATCCTATGCAAAAACAATATAAACTGATCATGCGTGCTCCCAGGCGCACCCCTGGATCGAGCCTGCTACGAGGATCTGTACGACCCGCGATGTAAACCACCCACAATCCTATGCAAAAAACACGATTTCCTGATCATGCGTGCTCCCAGGCGCACCCCTGGATCGAGCCTGCTATTGGGATCTTTACGACCCGCTGTGTAAACCACCCACAATCCTATGCAAAAAATATTATTTCCTGATCATGCGTCCTCCCAGGCGCACTCCTAGATCGAGCCTGATATGGGGATCTTTACGACCCGCTATGTAAACCACTCGCCCGTCAGGGTCCCGCCCGTTAGGGTCCCGCCCGCCCGTTAGGGTCCCGCCCGCCCGACCCGCCCGTTAGGGTCTCGCCCGTTGGGGTCCCGCCCGTTAGGGTCCCGCCCGTTAGGGTCTCGCCCAACCCGCCCGGTAGGGCCCCGCCAGTTAGGGTCCCGCCCCCGTCAGGGTTCGCTCCCATGCGCGTCAGGCGCCCCCAGGCGCGCTCCGAGACGCCCCCAGGTGCTCCCAAGCGCCTCAAACGCGCCCACGCGCTCCCAGACGCTTCCAGGCGCTCCCAGGCGCCCCCCAGCGCGCCCAGGCGCGCCGAGGCGCTCCCAGGCACTCCTTCACGCTCCCAGGCGCTCCCAGGCGCTCCCAGGTGCTCCCAGGTGCCGCCATGCGCTCCCAGGCGCTACCAGGCGCTACCATGCGCGTCACGCGCTCCCAGGCGCTCCGCTCCCCAGCGCCCTCAGGCGCGCCCAGGCGCCCCCCCATGCGCTCTCATGCGCTCTCAAGCGCCCCCAAGCGTTCCCAGACGACCCCAGGCGTTCCCAGGCGGTCCCAGGCGCTCCCAGGCGCTCCCAGGCGCTCTCTTGTTTCCAGGCGCCCCTTGCTCCCAGATGCTCCCATGCGTTCGCAGGTGCTGCCATGCGCGCGCAGGCGCTCCCAGACGTATAACATGAGAGGAGAGATGATCTTTATGTGGGGGTGGAGATGCGGGGGGGATTGATAGCCACCGCAAGTGAGTGCCTATGCAGGTAGGTATTCCTGGCCTTGCCCTGTTAGACCCTAAATCTCTAATCATTATGATTATTAAACCTGAAACTCTACCTCCCCATGCGTTCTGATTTCTTGTAAACTTCTGAGGTCGAGCCTGCAATGGGGATCTGTACGGCCCGCTATGTAAACCACCCACAATCCTATGCAAAAAATACTATAAACTGATCATGCGTGCTCCCAGGCGCGCCCCTGGATCGAGCCTGCGATGGTGATCTTTACGACCCGCTCTGTAAACCACCCGCAATCCTATGCAACAAAAAACTATAAACTGATCATGCGTGCTCCCAGGCGCGCCCCTGGATCGAGCCTGCTATGGGGATCTTTACGACCCGCTATGTAAATCACCCAGAATCCTATGCAAAAAATACCACGCCCTGATCACGCGTGCTCCCAGGCGCACCCCTGGATCGAGCCTGCTATGGGGATCTTTACGACCCGCTGTGTAAACCACCCACTTCCGAGGTCAACTTTCCTTATGAAACAACACTTTCTTGGGGGACCTATGCTTTGCCATGCTGTGCCATGCTATGCTAGTCCGCCCGACCCGACCCGACCCGCCCGTTAGGGTCCGCCCGCCCGACCCGACCCGACCCGTCCGTCAGGATTCACGCGTGTCAAGTGCACACGCACCATAATTTAATGTCCCGCCCGCCCGATCCGACCCGCCCGCTAGGGTCCGCCCGACCCGACCCGACCCGCCCGTTAGGGTCCGCCCGCCCGACCCGACCCGCCCGCTAGGGTTCACGCGTGTCAAGTGCACACGCACCATACTTGAATGTCCCGCCCTCCCGACCCGACCCGCCCGTTAGGGTCCGCCCGACCCGACCCGACCCGCCCGTTAGGGTCCGCCCGCCCGACCCGACCCGACCCGCCCGTTAGGGTCTCCTGCGCGCGCGCGCGCGGCCGCAGCCTCTTTGCTAAGCGTTTGCTCCCAGGCTTGCTATGGCATGCTATGCTATGCTACAGCCACGGTATAACATGAGAGGAGAGATGATCTTTATGTGGGGGTGAAGATGCGGGGGGGATCGATAGCCACCGCAGGTGGGTGCCTATGCAGGCAGGTATTATTGGCCTTGCCCTGTTAGACCCTAAACCCTAAACCCTAAATCTCTGATCTCTATAATTATTAAACCCTAAACCCTTCAAACCCGGCCGCTATGTAAGTCGGCCTTTCTCTCATGCAAAAAATATTATTTCCTGATCACGCGATCAGAAAACCCTATTTTTACAATACATAGTGCCCGACCCCGGTCGCGAACCGGCATGTAAACCGGGGTTTTATATTGTAAAAAATATAATAAACTTAACAGTATGCCTTTCAACATGCTCCATTCTTTCCAAAAAAAACTACATCCTGATCATTCCTCGTTTATGTTTTGTACTTTCCATTGTAAAAAAATATAAAGTCAACATTTTGTTATTGCAAGATGTGTCCATGTCAATAATCCATTGCAAAAAAAACTATATCCTGATCATTCTTCGTTTCTGATGTGCATTTTCCCTTGTAAAAAATATTATAAACTCAACATTTTGCTCTTGCACGATGTGTCCATGTCAATGATCCATTGCAAAAAATACGACAGAGTGCACACGCGCGCGGCAGCCGCGCGATCATGGCGAAATCCTTTGAAACACAATGTGTTTTCAATGTTTTTCAGAAGCGATATCAGCAAAACATATGAAAACATATGACTTTCTAATACCACAATTGTGCAGGATCGCCCTCCGCGTGCATCCTGAATCATTGAAAAACCCATGGGTTTGGCAACATTCTTGTAAATCTGGGCGTCACAAACAACTGTTGAGCGCACGGCGAATGTGCCCATGCTCATATTCCATTGCAAAAAATACGACAAAGTGCACACGCGCGCGGCCGCCGCCTCTTTGCTAAGCGCTTGCTCCCAGGCGCACCCCTGGATCGAGCCACGCTTGCTATGGTATGCGATGCTATGCTACAGCCACGGTATAACATGAGAGGAGAGATGATCTTTATGTGGGGGTGGAGATGCGGGGGGAATGATAGCCACCGCAGGTGAGTGCCTATGCAGGTAGGTATTCCTGGCCTTGCCCTGTTAGACCCTAAACTCGAGTATGCGTCGCTGTCGGGATGCCCCAGACGCATACGAGCCTTGGTCGGAACGTTCAGTGGAGCGCCTGGAGAATCTACGGAAAGGGAGAGGTTAAGCTCGACCGCCCACACGCCACGCCTCAGGCTGGCTACGCCACAGGCTACCTGCGTAGCAGGAAATAAGAACCCCAAAGCCGGAACCCAAACACAGCGAGAGCGCATGTTGCCCCCAGGAACCTAGGAAAACCTAGAAAACGCTGCCAGGGGCTCTCCAGGCGCTCCCAGCGCGCCTGGGCGCGCTCCCAGGCGCTCCCCAGGCGCTCCCACGCGTCCCAGAAGCTCCCCAAGCGCTCCCAGAGGGGTCCCCAGCGCGGGAACCTCGCGCGCGCGCGCGAGCCGCGGAGCGTCCGGCGAACTGGTCCCCGTTGTCGTGGCGCAACATGATCCCCTCTGAGATTGAAGCATATGCGTAATTTTACCCCAATCGCGATATGCGCTCGCCAGCGCGCCTGCGCACCGAAAAGGAGCGCGCAGGCGCGGTTCTGGCGTCGCCAACGTAATTCAGCGATAAGGAATACACTCGACGGCCGGACGGCCGGCCGGCCGGCCGGCTGACGCACGCGACGCGCTGCCTGGTTCGTCGCATCGAGGGGGCGCCAGGCCCGCCCCCTCGAGCTCCCCCTCCCACCATCCGAGACAAAGCGCTGCGCGTGCGCCACCGCGCAGAATCGTTCCTGCGAGAATCGGAAAAGGTCGCCCGGTCGGGCGTCCCCCAACGCGCGAACGAACCCCGGAGACTCTAGGACGACGTGGTGTCAGCGCGGGAACCTCGCGCGCGCGCGAGCCGCGGAGCGTCCGGCGAGCTGGTCCCCTTTGTCGTGGCCCACCATGATCGTTTGTGAGATGGAGGCCCTGCGTAAGTTTACTTCAATCGCCATATGCGCTCGCCAGCGCGCCTGGGCATCGAAAAAGAGCGCGCAGGCGCGGTTCTGGCGTCGCCAGCGTAACATGGGCCACAAGGTACGACACCTCGTTGGCCGGCAAACCGCTGCGCGTGCGCCACCGCGCAGAACCGCTCCTGCGAGAGTCGGAAGAGATCGCCCGGTCGGGCGTTCCCCAACGCGCGAACTAAACCTGCAGGCTGTTCCCCAATGCGTTACAGCGCCTGCGCGTTCTCAGGTAGGACGACGTGGTGTTCGACACCCCCATGAGTGGGGGCTGGGGGGAAGAACTCTCTGTGTCCTTAAACCCTAAAAGAGAATAGCTGGGGTGGATTGGGGCGGGAGGACAAGCAACGCGAGCGCGCACACAGCATCCCACCCCCAACAATCTTGATATGGGGGTGGGATGCGTGCGCGCGCCCACACCGCTTGGCGGGCAACACCCTAAACCCTAAACTCTAAACCCTCAACCCTAAACCCTAAACCCTAAACCCTAAAAAACTAAGAGCCTATAAAGATTTAAATCCTGAAACCCCTTTCCGCCGCCCTAAAGTCCCTCCTTCGGCCGCCCCCCCCCCCTTTTGGCGCACCCCTCACGCAGATCCTTGCCCTCGGAGCGCCAGGAACGGCGTTCTGGGAGGATCTGCAAATCCCGTCGCGGCCCGCAGCACCGGCGCCGCGGCCGGTCAGGCGCCGCTCGGCCGCGGGGTTAACGATTCGCACGGCCTCCTCGCGCCGTGAGATCCCCCGCGCACCCGTGGCTGCCCGCTCCGCAGCCCCCCCGCGCGCTTGGCCGGGACCAGTGCCAGGCGCGCCGTGAATACCCTGCGAGCGCCGCCAGCGATGCACCGCTGCATGAGCGTCGTCCCCCGCGCGCCTGGCCGGGACCAGTGCCAGTGCGCGCCGCGCTTACCTCTCGGCGGCCGCCAGCACCCTGCGAACGCCGCCAGCGATGCACCGCTGCATGAGCGTCGTCCCCCAAATCGCGTCGTCACGCGCGCGGGCCGCATCGCCGTTGCAGCCGCGTCCCAGGTGTCTTTGCGCGGCCGCGTCGTCGTCGTTTTGAAAACAATATCAACGTCGTCGTCATCGGTGTCGTCCTCGTCGTCGTTTGCGAGTCGCGTGTTGATACCGCATCGAGATCAATATGTCTTGGGTCATGGGTGGGTGGGACACGGTCAAGTGGGCTGCAAGTTTGGGCTAGTGGACCCTAAACCCTAAACCCTAAACCCTAAACCCACCCGCGTCCAATCCGCCGACGCCTGGCGCTCCCGACGAGCGCTGCTCGAGGGGAGGCGCAGCCATCGTGCCGCCATAAGGAACGCTGGCCACGGAGGGCCTCGGCCACAAATCCGCGACCCAGTCGGCGTGTGAGAGAGACGCTGTCGTCGTCTTCGTCGTCGTCGCCAATCCCAAGGAAATCGAAAAACGAACAGAGACAAGAAACGTCGCAGAAGAAACGTCATAATTAAGTCGGCTCCCGCAGGAGAGCTCACGAACCCTCCCCCCACCCGGCCTCCCCCAGCCCTGGCCCCGGCCCCCGTTCTGGCCCCGGCACCAGCCCCGGCCCCAGCCCCGGCCCCAGCCCCGGCCCCAGCCTTAACCCCCGGCCCCGCCAGCCCCAGCCCCTGGCCCCTCGGCGCTGGCCTCGGCCCTGGCTCCAGCTCCAGCCCCAGCCTCGGCCCCGGCCGCGGCCCCGGCCCTGGCCCCGGCCCTGGCCCCGGGGCCTCGGGGCCCTGGGGCCACGGCCCTGCCCCGTCGCCTCCCAGACGCCCGCCCCCGAGGAGACACACGGCCCTCCTCCTCCTCCTCCTCCGCCTCCCCCTCCTCCTCCTCCTCCTCCTCCTCCTCCTCCTCCTCCTCCTCCTCCTCCTCCTCATCATCAGCACATCAGCATCAGCATCAGCATCAGCATCAGCATCAGCATCAGCATCAGCATCACTCATATCATCATCATCATCATCATCATCATCAATCATCATCATCATCATCATCACATCATCATCATCATCATCATCATCATCATCATCGTCATCGTCATCATCATCATCATCATCATCATCATCATCATCAGCATCATCATCATCATCGTATTAGTAGTATACTTATTTTGTATTAGTAGTATTATTAGTAGTATGAGTAGTCGTAATAGTACTAGTATTATAAGTATAATTAGTAGTATTATCATTATGATGAGTATTAGTATGATTGTTAGTCTTATCATCATTCTAAACATCATTAGTATGTTTACTTGTTTTGCTGTTATTATTCTTAGTCGGCATCTTATTATTATTTTTATTGTTACTGTTACAATTCGTAGTACTAGTACTATTATCATTGTTATTCTTAGTATTATTAGTATGATGATTATGGTTATGATTTATGTGTTCAGTAGTATTCTTAGTCGTTTTAGTAATAGTACTATTCGTGTTATTAGTAGTGCGTAGTCTGATGATTATTCTTCTTAAGAGTATTCTCCTTCTCATGATAAGTGTTCTTCGCATTCTTCTACATAACAGTATTCTTAAAATTATTCTTAGTGGTACTATATTATTATTATTTGTATGATGCCTCTTCTCATTGTTAGTCTGATTAGTATTAGCATTGTGATGGTCATTCGTCTTGCCGTTTGCAATATTATTCTCATTATTCATAGTATTATGTGTATTAACCTTGCTCTTCTTAGTCGTGTTATTCTTCTTCGTCGTATGATCATGGTTATTATTATTTGTCGTACTAGTTATAGTTTTATTGTTGTTAGTCTTATTCGTCTTGCTCTTATGAGTGGTATGATTGTTATTATTGTTAACATCGTTATGTGCATTAACCATATTATTGTTATGGCTATTCTTATTATTCTTAGTAATAGTATTACTACTATTAATATTTCCCGTCGTCTTACTATTTCTGATTAGTCCGCATGTTCTTATTAATATTCGTATCAGTTTTACGGTTGCTAGTAGTAGTAGTAGTAGTAGTTATTGTGGTAGTAGTAGTAGTATTCATCTTCGTATTATTATGTGTATTAGCTTGATTATTAGTGGTAGTATTCTTCTTGTTTCTCAATGTTGATATTGTTATTGTTGATAATATTGTTCTTACTACAAGATTGATAAATACTAATAATATCATTATGATTATTCTTATTAATATTAATATTAATATTAATATTAAGGGTCTCCTGATTAGTAGTATTAAGTTTCTTCTTCGCTTTATATTATTATTCCTCCTCCTCCTCCTGCCATCCTCCTCCTCCTCCACCTCCTCCTCCCTCCTCCTCCTCCTCCTCCTCCTCCTCCTCCTCCTCCTCCTCCTCTTCCTCTTCCTCCTCCCCCTCATCATCATCGTCCTCATCATCATCATCATCATCATCATCATCATCATCATCAGCAGCATCAGCATCATCATCAGCACTACCATGGTCACGATCATCATCATCATCAGCATAATCATCATCATGATCATCATCAGCATCATCATCATCATCATCATCATCATCATCATCATCATCATCATCATCATCATCATCATCATCATCATCATCATCATCATTATTATCATCGACATCATCATCTCCCTCTCGCTCCTCCTCCTCCTCCTCCTCCGCATCTCCCAATCCCTCCTCCTCCTCCTTTTCCTCTCCTCCGCCTCCTCCTCCTCCTCCTTCTCCACCGCCTCCTCCTCCCCCTGCTCCTCCTCCTCTCCTTCCTCCTCCTCCTCTCCTCCTACTCCTCCTCCTCCTCCTCCTCTTCTTCCTCCTCCCTCCCTAGTCCTCCTCCTCCTCCTCCTTCACCTCCTCCTCTTCCCCCTCCTCCTCCGCTTCCGCGTCCTCCTCCTCCTCCTCCTCCTCCTCCTTCTCCTCGTCCTCGTCCTCCTCCTCCTCCTCCTCTTCCTCTTCCTCCTCCATTTTTCATTATAACTAATTTCTCCCTGTCGCACCCCGAGGCCAGTGTTTAGGGCGGGCCGGGCGTTTCGCCTGAGACTTCCTCACCACTCATGACCCTGAAGCTGCAAAAGTGGCGACAACTTCGCAAATGGAGGGCTGGTCGTTTTCAAAATGTGGCAACCGCCTGAGTGCGGCGCACATTCGTTTTAAAAAAATGTAAGGGCTTCACGGATTGAGGGCGGGTGGCTTTCAAAATGCAGCTCTCGCCTTTGCGCGGCGCGCCTTCATTTTGAACAGTTGTAAAAGTTTCACAGATTGAAAGTATGTCGTTTTCAAAAATTGGTTCTCACCTTTGCGCGGCAAGCTTACGTTTTGGAAGTTGCAAGAGCTTCACGGATTGAGGGCGGGTGGTTTTCAAAATGTGGCTCTCGCATTAGCGCGGTGCACACTCGTTTTGAACGCTTGCAAGAGTTTCACGGGTTGATTTGCAAAATGTGGTTTTCGCCTGCGCGGCGCATATTCGTTGTACAAAATTGCAAGGGTTCCACCGATTGAAGGCGGGTGGCTTTCAAAATGTGGCTCTCGCCTTAGCGCGGCGCACATTCGTATTCAAAATTTGCAGGATCGTCACGGATTGAGGGCGGCATCTTTTCAAAATGTGGGTCTCACCTTAGCGCCACGTACACTCGTTAACAAAACTGCAGGAGTTTCACGGATTCCCATCATCAACGAACCAGAAATGCTGTTTGGGAAAGGTTCAGGATTATGCGGGCGCATTAGTTATATTGGCTCGCTGTGTCGAAGTCCCAAGAATGGCATTATGGCACGATTCATTTTGGATTCTCAAGACGCAACGGGCAGCTTGATCCGTGGCGTCGGAATCCCGAGAACCATGTTTTGGCATGCTTCAGGGTCTTCAAACGGTTTGTCTTCCAGAGAGGCAGTTCCCCTCAGTGGAAATGAACCCTTGTAGGGACATATGGAGAGAGAGCTTGAAAGGAGCGTGTATTCCAACCCCGTTGGCGACTCTTGGGTTTACACTGGTCCTCCTCCTCCTCCTCCTCCTCCTCCTCCTCTTCCTCCTCCTCCTCCTCCGCCTCCTCCTCCTCCTCGATTCCTTCTCCTTGTAAATAACTTCCCCTCTCGCACCCCGAGGCCCGTTTTTAGGGCGGGCTGGGCCGTTCGCCTGAGATGTCCTCGCCATTCCTGGCTACGACGCTAAATTTGGCAACAGCTTGACAGATTGAGGGCGGGTGGCTTTCAAAATGTGGCAACTGCCTGAGCGCGGCGCATATTAGTTTTAAAAAATTGCAAGAGCTGCACGGATTGAGGGCGAGTGGCTTTCAAAATATGACTCTCGCATTAGCGACGCGCACATTCGTCGTACAACTTGCAAGAGCCTCACGGATTGAGGGCGGGTGGTTTTCAAAATGTGGTTCTCGCCTTGGCACCGCGCAATTTCGCTGCAAAAGCTTGCAAGAGCTTCACGAATTGAAGGCGGTTCCTTTCGAAATGTGGCTCTCGCTGCAGCGCCGCGCCCATTCGTCTTCAAAGCAGCAAGAGTTTCACGGATCCCCATCATCAACGAACCAGAAATGTGTTTGGAAGGATTCATGCCTGAGGGTGCTCAATATGCGTTGGCTCGCAGTGTTCAAGGCCCAAAACCGGCGTTCTGGCACGATTCCAGATCGTCAAGACGCAACAGCCAGATTGACCCGTGGCGTTGGAATCCCGAGAACAATGCTTTGGCATGCTTCAGAGTCTTTAAACAGTTGTCTTCCAGCGACGCAGTTCCCTCAGTAAAAATGAACCGTCGTACGGGTCATATGAAGAGGGGGCTTGGAGGGAGGGATTGTTCCAACATCGCTGATGCCTCTTGAGTTTGCACTGGCGCTCCTGTTCCTCATCCTCCTCCTCCTCCTCCTCCTCATATTGTTCCTGCTCCTCTTTCTGATCCTGCTCCTCCTCCTCATCATCATCATCATCATCATCCTCCTCCTCCTCCTCCTCCTCCTCCTCCTCCTCAGCATCATCATCATCATCATCATCATCATCATCATCATCATCATCATCAGCATCAGCATCAGCATCATCATCATCATCATCACCACCACCACCACCACCATCATCATCATCATCATCATCATCCTCCTCCTCCTCCTCTCCTCCTCCTCCTCCTCATCATCATCATCATCATCATCATCATCATCATCATCCTCATCCTCATCCTCATCATCATCATCATCAGCATCATCAGCAGCATCCTCATCCGCCTCCTCATTCTTCTCGTTCTCCTCATGCTTCGTCTCTCATCCTCCTCCTTCTCTTCCTCTTCCTCCTCATCTTTCTCCTCCTCCGCCTCCTCCTCCTCCTTAGCCTCCTCCTCCTCCTCCCGCCTCCTCCTCATCATCATCATCAGCATCCCCCTCCTCCTCCTCCTCCTCCTCCTCCTCCCTCCTCCGCCTCCTCCGCCTCCTCCTCCTCCTCCTCCTCCTCCTCCTCTCCTCCTCCTCCTCATCATCATCATCCTCTCCTTCTCCTCCCCCTCCTCCTCCTCCTCCTCCTCCTCCTCCTCCCCTCCTCCTCCTCCTTTCCTTCTCCTCCTCATCCCTCCTCCTCCTCCTCCTCCTTCTCATCCTCCTCCGCCTATTCCTCCTCCTTTTCCTCCTTCCCTCCTCCTCCTCCTCCTCCTCATCCTCCTCATCCGCCTCCGCCTCCGCCTCCGCCTCCGTCTCCGCTTCCTCCTCTTCCGCCTCCTCCTCGTCCTCCTCCTCCTCCGCCTCCTCCTCATCATCATCCTCCTCCTTCTCCTCCTCCTCCGTTCCTGCTCCTGATAAGTAACTGTTCCCTGTCGCACCCTGAGGCAAGTTTTTAGGGCGGGTTGGGCGTTTCGCCTGAGACTATGTTACCACTTATGGCCCTGATGCTTAAACATTGGCAACAGCTTCACAGATGGAGGGCGAGATGTTTTCAACATGTGGCTCTCGCCTTCGCGCGGCACACATTCGTCTTAACAAATTGCAAGAGCTTCACGGATTGAGGGCCACCCGTTTTCAAAATGTGGCTCTCGCCTCAGCGCCGCGCACATTCGTTTCAAACATTTGCAAGAGCTTCACGGATTGAGGGCCACCCGTTTTCAAAATGTGGCTCTCACCTCAGCGCCGCGCACATTCGTTTCAAACATGTGCAAGAGCTTCACGGATTGAGGGCGGCCCGTTTTCAAAATGCGGTTCTCGCGTCAGCGCCGCACACATTCGTTTGAAAACTTGCAAGGGTTTCACGGATTGAGGGCCAACCGTTGTCGAAATGTTGCTCTCGTTTTAGGGCCGCGCACATTCGTTTCAAAAATGTGCAAGAGTTTCACGAATTGAGGGCGGGTCCTTGCCGCGCACATTCGTTTCAAAAATGGCAGGAATTCCACTGATTCCTATGATCAACGTACCAGAAACGGCGTTTTGGAAAGGTTCGGGATTATGCGGGCGCAATAGTTACGTTGATTCGCGGTGTCGAAGTCCCAATAATGACGTTCTGACACGATTCGGGATCTTCAATACGCAACACTCAGGTTGATCTGTGGCGGTGGAATCCCGAGAACAATGTTTTGGCATTCAAACGGTCGTCTTCGAACGAGGCAGTTCCCTCAGTAAAAATGAACCCGTGTAGGGGCCTATGAAGAGGGAGCTTGGTGGGAGGGTTTATTCCAGCATCGTTGATGATTCTTGGGTTTGCACTGGTCCTCCTCCTCCTCCTCCTCCTCCTCTTCCTCCTCCTCTTTTTCCTCCTCCTCCTCCTCCTCCTCCTCCTCCTCCTCCGCCTCCTCCTCCTCCTCCTCCTCCTTCTCTTACTCCTCCCGCCAACCCCACACCTAATGTCCCGAGCTCGTGGTAGGGTCATCAGCTCGTCGTTGTCCTTGTAGTCGCCGTGGTCATCGTCGTCGTGGTCGTCGTCGTCGTCCTTCTGGGTCGGCGGCGCCAGCCGTACGGCCTTCACGATAGGGTCCACGATCTAATTTTAAAAAGCGGCCCGCAAACCACAGCCCGTCCCGACTCCAAAGCGGCGGTCATCATCTCAGAGAGAACGCGTTTCACGGGCGCTTGCCTTGGGAACATTCGGCGGCGCGTTTCGAACCGAGGGGTGGCCCCCCCCCAACACTCAGCGCCGTCGATCAAAACCAAAGTGACTCCACTCCCCCCCAAACCCCCCCCTCCCAAAACCCCCCCCCGGCGCCAGCGCCAGCGGCCGCCAGCAGCGCCGACGGCGGGGACGCAACGACGATGACCAGAGGCAGCCCAAGGGGGGGAGGGGGGGGGTGGGGGGAGAGGGGGGGGGGGAGTTCAACCCTCCCCTCCTTGGCGCCGAGGGGGGGGTTCAACCCCCCTCCCCGCCTGGCGCCGAAGGGGGGGGTGTTCAAACCCCCCCGCCGCCGGCGCCGGCGCTGGCGCTGGCGGCGGCCAGCAGCGCCGGCGCTGGCGCCTGCGACGGCGGGGACGCAGCGACGACAACCACCACTACCACCATCACCACCACCACTACCACCACCACCACCGCCTCAACCCACCACCACCACCACCAACCCACCACACAACCACCACCACCACCACCACCACAGCCACCATCACCACCACAACCACCCCCACCACAACTCACCATCACCACCACCACAAAAACCCACCACCACGACCACCACAATCTACCACGCCACCACCACCACCACCGCTACAAACATCACCACTACCAGCAGCACAACCAACCACCAACAAAAACCACCACACCAACACCACCAGCAACGCCACCAGCACCAGCACCACCTCCACAAACCACCGCCACCACCACAACCCACCACCACCACCACCAAACCACCACCACACCACCACCACCAAACCACCACCACCACCACAACCGACCACACCACCACCACCACCACCAACAAACCACCACCACACCACCACCACCACCACACCACCACCATCACGACCACCCACCCACCACCACAACCACCCCACAACAAACCACCACACCACCACTACCACAACCACCACCACCGCCACCACCACCACCGCCACCACCACCACCACAACCCACCACAACCCACCACCACCTCCACCACCACCGTCGTCTTCGTCGACGCTCCCCGCCGCCGCCGCCGCCACCCGGCGCCGCAGGCGCCCGGCGCTGGCCCAGAAAAGGAAATCGTCGTCCCCGCCGCCGCCGCCGCCGCTAGCCGAGGAGAGAGAGAGTGGAGAGAAGGGGGGGGGTCGAACCCCCACTCCATCCAGGGGGAGGAGGGGGGGGTCTGGTCCCCAACCCCCCCCCCCCTCCAAGCGACCACAAAACGCGCTCTTTCTCATCTCAGCGTCTTGACTGTATGCACGGCTCCGACAGGAACAGCTCAGGGATCTGCGGGGACTCGCCAGTGGCAGGAGAACTCATGAGCGAGCACAGCATCGACGAGTGCTTGGCATGAGCTCCTGACCTGGCGTGAGGGCAACTGTGACGCCACGTGCCTTTAACGTTTCTGGTGGCCGGAACGTGCCCTTGACTGCGCTTCAGTGCGCAAGTCGGTGCTTGCCAGTCCTGCTGTCGGCGGAAGGTGAGAACTTCAGCTTGAGTAAAGATTGCAGAATGATATGATATCGTCTCGTACTATGCTCGATGGTAGACGGGCCGGCACGTGCACCTCAGATCGTCAAGAGGAGAAGGAGGAGGAGGAGGAGGAGGAAAGGGAGGAGAAGGGAGAGACAGCGAATTAAAGCCAGGCTGCAGGTTGTTTGGTGTCCTCGAGCCTGGTGGGCAGCTGATCCAGCAGGTCGATCATCAGCTCCACGGCGCGCTCCAGGAAAGCGAGCTCGTCCGCCCCGAGCACCTCCGAGTTGCCGAAGCCTCCAAGCTGACGCCGACATCGACGAGGACGAGCGCGACGCCCCCCGCCGCGGTCGCTGACGCTGCCCTCGTCGGCGTCGTCGTCGTCGTCGCCGCCGCCGTCGTCGTCGTCGTCCTCGTCCTCGTCCTCGTCGTCGTCGTCGTCGTCGTCGTCGTTCTCGTCGTCGCCGCCGCCGCCGCCGTCCTCGTCGTCGTCGTCGTCGTCGTCGTCGTCGTCGTCGTCGTCGTCGTCGTCGTCGTCGTCGTCGTCGTCGTCGTCGTCGTCATCCGCTCGTCCGCCCCGAGCACCTCAGGGTTGCCGTAGCCTGCTCGCGCGAGGGCGTGTCTGAAGGGGGGGGGATGGCTGATCCTTCTCACATGCCCCCCCAGGGAGGCACAGGAGGGAGGAGGGAGGCGAGCAGAGGAGGGAAGGCGGGAAAGAGGAAGGGGGGAGGTACAGGATAGAGGAGGGAGGTACAGGAGGAGGGAGGTACAGGAGGAGGGAGGTACAGGAGGAGGGAGGAGGGAGGCACAGTAGGGAGGAGGAAAGGCGGGAAAGAGAAAGCAGAGAGGAGGGGCATGCGTCGGCGCCCACTGAGCCCGCAGGTTGAGCTCCCTGTGGGGCCCCGATGCGTGTGAGGAGTGTGCCGAATCGGGGGCGCGGAGGCCGTACGTCGAGTCGGCGCCCACTGGGACCGCAGGTGGAGTTCCCTACGGGGCCGCGAAACGCGTGAGGGGTGTGCCGGCCGCAGCAGCCTTGCGCACGCGGGCGCCATACGTCGGGGCCCACTGGGACCGTAGGCGGAGCTTTTGTTTGAGGCCACAAATCGTGTGAGGGATGTGCCGAATCGGGGGCGCGTGCGCCACACGTGCCCACTGGGACCGCAGGGGGAGCTCCCTACGGGGCCACGAAACGCGTAAGGGGTGTGACGAATCGGGGGCGCGTGCGCCATACGTCGGCGCCCGGAGCTATGGTGCCACAAAACGTGTGGGAGGGTGTGCCAGGAGGAGGAGGAGGAGGAGATGAGGAGGTGGGCGCGGCGTTGTGGAATCAAAACGAAGACTCAACTCAACACATTACGGTTGGGAAAAAAAACCTGCTCCGGTGATGCCGCGCTGAAAAAATAATCCGTCGTACCGCGTGTAGAGACGCCCCAGCTTCCCGAGCTGCGGGATGCTGGAGCGGCCATCCACCGAATTCCGTCGCAGAAGTCCTGGGCTTACAAGAGCCAAACACTGCACACACACACAAACAAACAAACAAACAAACAAACAAACAGTCGTCGGCAGGGATGAGAAACGTCACCCGAGCGTCAGAGCAATATTTAGCCTGTAGTCCGCGAAGAGTCCAGAGCGAGCGCCGCTGAGGGACGCACTTTCCAGGGACGCAAGGAACTCGTCCAACAGCTCGGACATGAAGTTTCGCTCGTGCCTGGCAAACCCTGTCTTCGGATCGGCATACTTCTTCTGCACCTGGCCGCGGGGGCAGCAGTCTCCATGCGGGCGAAGCTCGGGGAGGCGCAAACGAAATCGGTGCGCTCACCAAAAAAAAAACATGCCGACCCCGACACCCCGAGCAATGAACGGAACTCCGTCGAAGGCCCCGGGTGCGCTGGGGAAGAGGGCCGGGACGAGGGGGGGAGGGCACTTGGCGAAGGCCTCGTGGCGCCCGAGGCATGTGCGCGGGACGAGGCAGGGGCCAGGGGGACGTGTGGAAAGAAGCTGACAGACGTGTTCCGCTACTCGCAGCATCACTACGCGCAGATGGCCTGCGTCCGCCGTGGGGGGATTTACGATCCAGGATATCGAGGCAGACACCTGCATTTCGGACGCTGCGCGTAAGGCACTTTGCTGCAGTACGTCAGCCAGCTCAGCGCCACCCAGCCTGCAGCTGCCGTCTGAAGTGGCCGGCCGCGTTTCTGTTTTAGCCAATTACCCTCGCCCGTGGCCCGGACGTTGCCTTCGCCATCTGACCGTTGTCTTGTGGCCGCGACCAAAAAAGTAAGGCGCTTTGCGAGCAGTGGAACGCGCTCGGTGAAGAGAGGGGGGGCCATGGAATCTGGGAGATCTCATGACAACTACCCCGACGCCCTCGGATGGCAAGCCCAGACGACGGCGGCTCCCCCGCCGGGCTCAGGTCCGCCCAGGTCGTCGGTCTCCAGACCCCTCCTGGAGTCCTGCCCCGCTCTGGATCCAGCCGTGGCGACGAGAGGTCTCAGGGGGCCCACGAAGGACGAAAACCGCCGGGGAGGGCCACCGCTGTCTCCGCTGGACCTCCTCCCACGCGCACCCCTCAGTCCACACACTGCCCTCTGTGACGCCCCAGAGGAGGTCTGCCCGGCGGCCACCTTCTTCCAAAAGGCCGGAAGCTTCTTGTTCAGGGTCAGCAGCTTGTTCCGGTGCAGCTCGTTCAGGTGGAACCACGACTGCAGGCCTCGGCCGCAGAGCGCGCGGGCTCGCGCGGCACGTAACCTCCTCCTCCTTCTCCTCCTCCTTCCCTCCTTCTCCTTCTTCTTAGTAGCAGTAGCAGTAGTAGTAGTAGTAGTAGTAGTAGTAGTAGTAGTAGTAGTAGTAGTAGTAGTAGTAGTAGTAGTAGTAGTAGTAGTAGTAGTAGTAGTAGTAGTAGTAGTAGTATAGTAGTAGTAGTAGTAGTAGTAGTAGTAGTAGTAGTAGTAGTAGTAGTAGTAGTAGTAGTAGTAGTAGTAGTAGTAGTAGTAGTAGTAGTAGTAGTAGTAGTAGTAGTAGTAGTAGTAGTAGTAGTAGTAGTAGTAGTAGTAGTAGTAGTAGTAGTAGGTAGTCGTCGTAGGTCGTCGTCGTCCCCGTCGTCGTCGTCGTCGTCGTCGCGGTCGTCGTCGTCCGTCGTCAGTCGTCGTCGTCCGTCGTCGTCGTCGTCGTCGTCGTCGTAGTAGTAGTAGTAGTAGGAGGAGGAGGAGGAGGAGGAGGAGCAGTAGTAGTAGCAGTAGTAGTAATAGTAGTAGCAGTGGTGGTAGTAGCGGGAGTAGAAGTCGTGGCACTACTACTCCTACTCCTATTCCTACTCCTACTCCTACTCCTACTACTACCACCACCACCACCACCACCACCACCACCACCACTACAACTACTACTACTACTACTACTACTACTCCTACTACTACTACACTACTGACTACTACTACTACTACTACTACACTTTTACTAACTACTACTACTACTACTACACTACTACTAACTACTCTACGACTACTACTACTAGACGACTACTACTACTACTCCTACTACTTACTACTACTACCAACTACTACTATCTACTTAACTACTAACTACTGACGACTACTACTGGCTGCTGCTGCTGCTTGCTGCTTCTACTACTAACTACTCTACCACTCTACTACTACCACTACTACTACTACTACTACTACTACAACTACTACTACTACTACTACTACTACTAGTAATATTGTGCAGTAAGTAGTAGTAGTGGTAATAGTATTAGTAGTCGTCGTAGTATAGTAATAAGTAGTGGTAAGTATAGTAGTAGTATAGTAGTAAGTATAGTAGTAAGTAGAAGTAAAGTATTAGTAGTTAGTACGTAGTAGTAGAATTAGTAGTCGTAGATATAGTAGGTAGTAGTAGTAGTAGTAAGTATAGTAGTAGTAGAGTAGTAGTAGTCTAGATGGAAGTGTGACTAGGATTTGAATACGACCACTGTTATTATTCATTATCTTCATATTATTTCTCATCCTCTTCCTCCTCCAGATCCTCCTGCTCCCTCCTCCTCCTCCTCCTCCCCTCCTCCTCCTCCTCCTCCTCCTCCGCCTCCTCCCTCCTCCTCCTCCTCCTCGTCCTCCTCCTCCTCCTCCTCCTCCTCCTCCTCCTCCTCCTCCTCCTCCTCCCCCTCTCACCCTCATCATCATCCTCATCATCATAATCAAAGTCATAGTCATCTTCATCGTCATCATCATGATCATCACTATCACCATCAACATCTTAATCATCATCAAAATCACGATCACCATCACCATTATCATACTCATCATCATCATCATCATCATCATCATCAGCATCATCATCATCATCATCATCATCATCATCATCATCATGGTCGTCGTCGTCGTCATCATCATCATCATCATCAGCATCATCATCATCATCAGCATCAGCATCATCATCACGATCATCATCATCAGCATCATCATCACCATCATGATCATCATCATCATCATCATCGTCATCATCAGCATCATCATCATCAACATCACCATCATCGTCTTCATCAGCATCAACATCAGCATCAGCATCAGCATCAGCATCACCATCATCATCACCATCATCATCGTCGTCGTCGTCATCAATATCATCATCATCATCATCATCATCATCATCATCATCATCATCAACATCAGCATCAGCATCAGCATCATCATCATCCACCGCAGCAGCAGCAGCAGAAGTAGCAGCAGCATCAGCATCAGCATCAGCATCAGCATCAGCATCAGCATCATCAGTATTATCATGAAGCATCATCATCCTGGTCGTCGTCCTCGTCGTCATCATCATCAGCAGCATCATCAGCATCATCATCCTTAGCATCATCATCACGATCATCACCATCACGATCACCGTCCCCATAATCATCATCAGCATCAGCATCATCATAATTATCATCACCATCAACATCATCATCATCATCAGCAGCAGCATCATCAGCAGCATCAACATCGCCGTCACTGTCTTCGTCAGCGTCGTCGTCACCATCCTCATCATCATCAGCATCCTCATCATCGTCATCATCATCATCAAAGTCATCGTCATCATCACCATCACCATCACCATCGCCATCATCATTAACACCACCATCCCCATTACCATTATCATTATCATAATCATCATGAACATCATCATCCTAAACAGCATCAACGTCAGCATCAGCATCATCATTAACATCATCATCACGATCATCACCATCATGATCACCGTCTCCAGAATCATCATCAGCATCAGCATCATCATCATTATCATCAACAGCGCCGTCGCCGTCGCCGTCGTCGTCATCGTCATCGTCACCATCCTCATCATCATCATCATCAGCATCATCACCAGCAGCAGCACCAGCACCAGCATCAGCATCCTCATCATCATCATAATCAGCATCAGCATCAGCATCAGCATCAGCATCAGCATCAGCATCAGCATCAGCGGCATCATCAGCATCATCATCATCATCATCATCATCATCATCATCATCATCATCATCATCATCATCCTGGTCGCCGTCGTCGTCAGCATCCGCCTCATCATCAGCAGCAGCAGCATCATCAGCATCATCATCGTCATCATCATCAGCTTCATCATCATCATCATCCTCGTCCTCATCCTCATCATCATCGTCATCATCGTCAGTGGCAACATCAGCATCATCAGCAGCAGCAGCATCATCATCGTCACCATCATCATCATCATCACCACCACCACCAGCATCATCGTCATCATCACCACCACCACCACCATCAGCAGCAGCATCGTCATCATCAGCATCATCATCAGCATCATCATCATCATCATCATCCTCATCCTCATCCTCATCTTCATTATCATCATCAGCAGCATCATCACCATCATCCGCAGCAGCAGCATAATCATCCTCATCATCATCACCACCATCATCGTAACCGTTGCCATCATCATCATCATCCTCATCATCATCATCATCCTCATCAGAATCATCATCATCCTCATCATCATCATCATCATCATCATCATCATCATCATCATCATCATCATCATCATCATCATCATCATCATCATCATCCGCCAGCATCAGCAGCAGCAGCAGCATCATAATCACCATCACCAACAACATCATCATCGTTGTCGCCACCCTCGTCACCACCACCGCCAGCGGGCCCCGGGCGGCTGGCGGTGCGGCGTGGGCGAGGCCCCTCCCCTCCCCCGTGGCCGGGCCCCGCTGCCCCGCGGGCCTGTCAGCTTCAGGCAGCACTCGCGAACGAAGTCCTGCTCGGGGCTCCTCCTCCTCCTCCCTCCTCCTCCTCCTCCTCCTCCTCCTCCTTCCTGACTTCCTTCCTTCGTTCCTTCCTTCCTTCCTCCTTCGCCTCCTCCGCCTCCTCCTCCTCCTTTCCATCCTCCTTCTCTCCTTCCCCCTCCTCCTCTGCCTCTTCCTCGTCCTCCGTCGTCCTCCTCCCCACCCTCAAATCGAGGCGTCGCCATCTCTTCACGCCCTCTGGGTCCGCTCTGCTTCGGGCCCCGGGGGCCTCACGGATCGGTCCAGCCCGAGAGATGCTGCAGAAAGATGGGGTCTAGGGTTCCAGTTGTGATTTTTCGCGGCGCTGACTTGTTTCGCAACGTTAAAACTCAGAAAACGTCAAATTGTTCCTCATCTGGAACCCACATAATCCCATGAGCTGACTCCGTAAACCCTGAATCCGAAAATGGTGACGCCTTGCTCCTACCCGCCGGTCGGTGGAAGGGGGTGACACACGAAGTAGGAAAGCTTAGAAAGCAGATCGGTCTCGGGCCCGCCAGAAGAAGAACAACCAATAACAAAAACGGATCGGTTATCGAAGTATGAATGCGCTTTGAAGCAGATTGGGATCTGGATGCTTGCTAGGTAATTAATTGTTTTACCATCGGCGGAGAACTGCATAGCTGGTCCCGCGTACCGCGGACGACCGATTAGGATGCAGAAGTGCCCTGATGCGGGTTCGCGAGCCTTCGTGAGCTCTCTGGGATGGCCAGCCAGCGAAGCAAGAGCGACAGCGTTGGATAAGGATTCCCAGGACCACACTGCGTCAGAGCGAGAACGAATACATTGAAGCATGGCGTTGACGTCGGCATGACAACGACGATGACGAAGATGACACTGACAATATCAAGTGACCAATGCGGAGTGACTGCGCTGTGATTGGTTCCAAGTTGGAATGATGTCTGGGCCTACTTTATGGGACAGGTAATAACCACACCGTGTTATGGTATGTATGATTATACATACATGGCATAACATATAGTGTGTATATATATATGCATTCTGTACTATAGAACCAAGGAGGAATATTTAATGTAGTACATTCTGATGCATGGCATACCATAACACATGATGAGATGATAGAATGTAACATGAAATAATATGACAAATTACTGAGGTATGACATAATGGGATAAATCTGATACTGTAAAATACGAATACGTAAATATGAATAGGCTCGAATGTGATAGCGTATGGAATAATATGTTACTGCAGTAGCACAAATAGTATAAGTGTACATTGCATTATAAAAAGGTAGACTCCTATAAAATACTGCGTAATGCAATACAAATTAAAAGACCAAACAGTACAAAATGATGGTATAGAATACGTATTCATGCTATGGTGTTATATAATGTGGTATGATATGGTACGATACAATACCATGTGGCATAATACAGTGTGCTGTCGTGTACGATAATACGCTATGCTATAATAACAAAACAATGCAATATTCATATACGTAGAACTAAAACCAGTATGATTTAATAACGTAGTCATAAAAATAGAACAAACAATATTCTATGTGATAA
Source organism: Prorocentrum cordatum (assembly GCA_963575745.1). Classification (NCBI taxonomy): domain Eukaryota; class Dinophyceae; order Prorocentrales; family Prorocentraceae; genus Prorocentrum; species Prorocentrum cordatum. The sequence continues at coordinate 92,401 of CAUYUJ010021113.1, read as the reverse complement.
GGTAATGCAATATGACATACTATACTATTATATGAATAGTATAACATAAACTTAATCCCACATAATATAACATGGTAGTATTTCATTGAACACCAAATACTAAAATATGAAAATAGTATGATATAATGCTACGGGGTACGAGCCCATCGGATTCGGACCGTTCCCTGACCAAAAATCTATCGCTCAGATTTTAGGGGGGTCCAAAGCTTGACGTCTTATGGCCAAAACTATAGTAGCCCCCATGTACGTTGCCGTGGTGATTGTCCTCGACGCGCCCAAGTGGACGACGCCGACACCACGGCAAACCCATGGCAAACAACCCTGCGTCCCACGCCCCGAGGAGACGCAGCCGGCGCCGCGGCAAACCCACGGCGAACCCGCCGCGCCCGAGGCGGAGTTTGCCCCTGGTGCCCGCGGCGCCCTCCCCAAGACGCAAGGCCGCGCGTCGGGACAAACGGCGCGGCGACGTACCCAAAAACAAAGGCGCCTAACTTGGCGTTTCGCGCTGCGCGAAACGCGACTGACTTCGCGCCCTCGAGGGCGCCCTGCCAAAAACACTTACGGAAAGTTCGTGTAAGTGCCGACTTCCGTCGTTGGCTCCTGACACCGCGGGGATCCTTCAGCCTTGAACGATCAGCCGTCTCCGAAACGTCAGACCCTTCGACATCGACCGATGCTGGGCCGCAGGCGGCGTTCCGCGTGGAACGCCGGCGGCGGGGTCGCCGCGGGTGGACACGACGCGAACCTGCCAGAATTACCTTCCGAGACTGGCGCGTGCACTTCCGCCGCCCTCCGCCCGCCTTCCGCTGGCCTCCACGGTCGGCTGCACGCAAGAGCGACCTCTGGGCAAGAGCGGCCTCTGGTGCGCGGCCTCTTGGGGGCCGCGGGGTGACCAGACACAGGCGCACAAGGCGCTACGAATTATCGCGTCACGCTCGGCGACCGGGGGACCCCCAGTGGGGCCCGCACCAGAGGTCCCTGCGGCCAGGGGTCACTCTTGCGTCCGGCGGGCCCGCCGCCGCCCCCCTCTCTGGGATCCACTGACCGGCGTTGCAGGATCCTGCACCCAAAACCTGATCGGTGCGACCCTGCCCCAGCAAGATCCTGCAAGGTCCGGCGCTCTGGCTGACCCCCGTTTGCATCGACCCCCGTCTCTTGAGCCCCGGTCCTTCCACCAACCTCGACCGCCGGCCTCCCAGGGGAGAGGTTCGCGCGCCCCAGAGACGCCCATGATGGGCCGACGTTCCACCACCACTACCATGGGTAGGAGAGGGAGGAGGAGGAGGAGGAGGAGGAGGAGGAGGAGGAGGAGGAGGACCTCCGCATCCTCCCTTCCCCCCCGTCCTACACGTGGTAGTGGTGGTGGATGAGGGAGCTGGTGGTGGTGGTGGTGTATACTTTTGGGCCCCGTGATAACGCCCGTGACCGACCCCGCCCCCCCCCCTGGTCACATCAGGATTCGCGTCGGCGCCCCCTGGTGAGAAAGACAGTTGTCGTGTTGGGCTGGAGAGGTTGGGAAGATACAGGGCACGGCTCTGTAATGAGCACATTCAACACACGCGATTCGAATGATGATCTGATCCTTGCTCCCGACCCCCTCCTCCAGACCCGACAACTGTCCTTCTGACCTGGTCACGTCAGGATTCGCGCCGGCGCCGTGTACCATCCCTGAGCATTCCCAGGCGGCGCTGGCGCGAATCGTGGCGTGACCGTGACCGGCGCCCTCCTCCCACCCCCGGTCACGCCCGTTCCTTGAGATCCGACGTTGCCAAAAAATGGCAACGTCGCGACAGATCACGACCAGAGCCCCAGACCCCAGCTCTCTGCTCCATTTTTCTAGGCGGATCGATCTGTGAGGGTCCTGGACGCGAAACTGGGCGAAAGCGCCAGGTGCAAAAAATCTGCAGCACCTCCCCACCCCTCCCCACCCACGCCTATGGTCATGCACGCCATCGCCTTGCATGTTTTGAAGAATAAAGAATTACGTTTAAAAATCTCATGGGCGCCATGCGGCACCAGCCGCGCCCCCGATCTGACCAGGTCGCTGCAGGCCACGAGGCCGCCGCGGGGGCCAGCGCCAGGGCTGGGACGGCACCGGCTGGTGCCCCGATCTTGGCGCCGAGCCCGTCGAGCCCATGGAGCGGATTGCTGGCAAGATTTGCACAGTCGGACCCAGGACAAAAGAACACCCTTCAAAAACATGAGACCCTCCGCCGGCCAGAACACCCCAAACTATAAGATCACTCGACGGTACCCTCCCCCAAGATGCGCAGGGACATACGACAAGCACGAAGAGCATGAGGGCGGGCACCCTCCCCGAACCGACCTCGATCTTATACCTCGGTCTGACCGAACTGTATATCCAAATTCACGGCGTTGAGGAGATGCCAGAAGCCCGAGAAGCGGTGGATACGGATGCTCATCGGGCCCCTCTGGAGGCCAAGTCTGTATCCACATCCACTGCGTCTCGGGCTTCCAGGGAAGGGAGCCCGAAAATCCGAGACGCAGGGCATGCGGACGTCATGGGAGGAGACCTAAGTAAGGAGGGGCCAAAACATGAGGGATAGAGGGGCCTCTGCTGCGGATGTATCAGGCCGAACCGACGGGGACCTCAGTGAGGCCACGTCTTCATCGTGTCATCAGGGTCAGGAGCTCTTCTGTGCTCGATGTCCTGAGTCTTGCCCGCACGGCGCCCGCCTCGCGGCACCGAGCCACGGAGCCCTGGAGTGGGCCCCTCAGCTCCGGGCCTCCGCGGAAAATCTCGACGGTCGACCCTTCGCCGTCTCTCCGGCCTCGGGGGGGTGGCCGCGCTTGCCGGCCCCGGGCGGCCGTCGAGGCGCGGCTCAGGTGGGAAGCCCGCCCCAAAGGAAGGGGTCGAGATCCCCCGGGAGCCCACGCCGCGGAACAGAAAGTGCGCGGTCGGAGGGGGAGGAGGAGGAGGAGGAGGAGGAGGAGGAGGAGGAGGAGGAGGAGGAGGAGGGAGGGGGGAGGAGGAGGAGGAGGGAGGAGGAGGAGGAGGAGGAGGAGGAGGAGGAGGAGGAGAGAGAGGAGGGAAGTGGAGGGAGGGAGGAGGAGGAAGAGGAGGAAGAGGAGGGAAGAGGAGGAGGAGGAGGAGGAGGGGCCATCGAAAAATCGAGGTCGCGGGCTGAGCCATCGAGCCCTCGGGCCCAGAGGGAAGGTCCGTCGGGCTCAGGAGCGGCCGGGCGACGGGAGGGGCCGGGCCGGGGAGAAGCGCGGCCGCGTGTCCCACTGCCCACACAGACGCGGCGCCTGCACAGGATCCTTGCGATTTGCGCAGATAGGGAGGGGTACGGAGGAGAAGCGAGGGAGGAGGGAGGACTGAAGAGGGAGGGAGGGAGGCGGAAGGGAGGAGGGGAGGGGCGGAGGAGGGGGAGGAGGATGTGGAGAACGAGGAGGAGGAGGAGGACGACGACGACGACGACGACGACGACAACCGAGTCCTGCTCGAGGCTCTGAAAGCAGTTGATGAGGAACTGCAGCAGGAAGGTCTTCTCTCGAAGGCTCGCCTTTCCACCCTTCCACAGGTCCAGCATGCACTCGAAGTAGCTTGCGAACTTGGCCTTGTGCACGGCAATGGAATCCCACGCAGACACGCTTCCATCTCGCACCTTCTCGTTTACGAGCAGCGCGATCGACAACAAGTGCGAGGTGCTAGATTTCCCCGCCTCGAAAAAAGGCCACAGATACCGCTCTAGGTACGAGTTGAACTCCAGTGCCATGAGGTTGCTGGTGTTGAAGTTGCTGGACCTCAAGTTCTTGTAGATTGACTCGACCACCTCTGGCTGGAACTCGTTCGCCTTGTCCGCCGACCAATTTTTCGCGAACGCTGCATACTCTCCCGACAGGACGTCGCGCAGCGTTGGCTTCCTCTTGGCCGCTCTGCTTTTGTTTTGCTTTCCTACACTGCCGGAGGGCGGTGGCAAACGAAGCGCGGGCAGCAGCGGCAGGGTCGATGCCGTGGGCGGAAAGCAAATCCAAGTTCCCGGCCTCGCATGCCGGGCCCCTGGGCCGCGACCCCACGGATGCGGGGCGTTACGTCGCGGATGCCCCGCGGGGAACGCATCTACGCAACAATGTATCCAGAGGATCGCTGTCTGGAGTCGGGACCGCGAGGGCGTGGATGCGGATAATCACGTTCGCCGCTGACACTGACCCTAACACCCATGACACCAGCCCCAACACCCGAACCCCAGCCCTACCATCCTAATCCGAATCCCCTAACCCGAACCCCAACCCGAACCCTACCACCCTAATCCTGAACTCCTAACCCTAACCCTAACTCTCTAACCCTAACCCCCATAACCCTAACCCTACCCCTAAGCCTAATCCCCCCAAACCTACCACCCTAATCCTAAACCCCTCACCCCGGAACCCTAACCCTAATACCCTAATACCCTACCACCCTAACCCTGACTCCCTGACACTATCCCTATCACCCTAACCTGAACCCTAACACCCATGACACTAACCCCCTAACCCGAACCCTAACCACCCGAACCCCCTAATCGAAGCCCCCTAGCCCTAATCCGAGCCCTAACGCTGACCCTAACCCTAGCCGACCCCCCTCCTTTTGAAGGGGCGGGGGTCCGAAATGTCACCACCCCTCTGCAGCGTAACGTGGGGAGGGGGGTGTCCGGCACCCCCACCCCACCCTCTGAAAGGGGGGGAGGGGGGGGTCCGAAAACACACCCCACTTGAAGGGGGGCAGGGGGTGGTCCCGTCAGCACACGACCTCTTTACAATTACGGGGGCATCCAGTGGCGCGCTCTCGCAGTCTATGTGGTGCAATCTAGGTGGTGCAATCCATGTGGTGCCATCTACGCGGCGGAAAGCAATACAAAGCAATGCAAAGTAATGTAAAGAAAACAATACCAAAGCAATGCAAAGCGATGCAATGCAAAGCCATGCAAAGCCATGCAGAGCCATGCAGGGCCATGCAAGGCAATGCAAAAAGCAACGAGATGCCCCGCAAACCAGCGCAGAGCAGCGCAGAGGCCAGCGCAGCGCAGTGCGACGGGCGGGGCCCCGTGCAGAGCAGCGCGGTGCAGAGCAGGGCAACGCCGCGCAGCGCGGTGCGACTGCAGTGCACCGCAGGGCGGCTGCAGCGCACGACAGCGCCGCGCAGTGCGGCTGCAATGCAACGCGCCGGGGGGGGGGGGGGGGGAAAGCGAGGCAGGGAGTCGGAGGACGGGCATGCGGGGCCGCCGGGGCCGCGCACGGGCCTGGCTCCTCGGAGGCCAGGCGAGAGCACCTATACGGCAGGGGCTCGACCACAAGAAGCCTTCCACAAGAAGCCCAGCCCTGGAACCCCAGGGCGTCCATGGATTTTCGGTGTGGGAAAACGCCACGCTTCCCATGGTAAGGCCATGGAAACCCCACCCAAAGCACCATGGAGGCAAGCAGGGTGTTTCGTGGCATGGGCCCCCACTGTACAGCAGGGGCTCGACCACAAGAAACCCTTCCGCAAGAAGCCCAACCCTGGAATCTCAGGACGTCCATTGATTTTTGTTTGGTATGGGGACGTCACGCTTGCCATGGCAAAACCATCGAAACCCGAGAAGCCCAGGGCACCCCTGGAGGCAAGCAGGGTGTTTCTTGGCATGGGCTTCCACCGTAAGTGCGAGCACTGCTTGGGGAAGGCCGCTGGCCTTCTCGTCTCTTCGCCTCCGGCGTTTTCGTGGAGGCTTCGAGGTGGCTCCAAGATGGCCCACGGGGGCCCCCAGAGAGGCCCCACGAGGGCCCCAGGATCGCCCCAGGAGTGCCCACGAGCGCCCCAGGAGCGCCCCAAGAGGGCCCCGTGGCGTGACCCTCGGGGCTCAGACGGCGCGGGCGTAGTCGAGGGCCCCTCCTTCATTGACCAGTGCCCTCCCACAAGAAGCGCCTCCAAGAGGGCCGCAGCAGGGCCCACGCAGGTCACCAAAAGGGTTGCAGAGATGGCGCTCGGGGGGCCCCAGGGCGGACCGGGCAAGCTGCCAGAAGAGGCTCCCGCATCGCAAGATCAGCGAGATCGTGCACGGTTGATGCCTGGGCCTGCTCAGGCATACAGTAGGGGCCCGACAAAAAAGAAATCTTCCACAAGAAGCCCAGTCCAGAGGCCCCAGGACGTCCGTCGGCTTTTGGTGTGGGGAGGCCACGCTTTCCATGGCAAACCATCGAAACCCAAGAATCCCAGGGCACCCTGGAGGCAAGCAGGGTGTTTCTTGGCATGGGCCCCCACTGTATCCCGATCCGGTTGACGGTTGGCACCCCCTCTTTGATCCACTGCGTGCTCCCGCACTTCCCTGATCAATGCAACGCGCGTGGGCACCGTTGCTAGATAATAAGCCGGTGGGGATGCGCGAAGCGTCAAGAATATATGTGAGTGAGTCTGGTTTTGGGTGACTGCGAGACTATGCAAGGCTGAGTATGCGAGGGCGGAGGGAAGTGAAGGGAGGGGAGGGGAGGAGGAGGCGGAGGCATCGAACCAGTATGGAAAAGACCAGGCATTTAGACAGTAAAAGCAACCAGGCATTTAGATTGTACCCACGCTATAGATGTTATATATACATGTTATGCGCTTGGCATATTGTACTAGGGGGCATGCTCGGATCGTCTGTGATGTCGCTAGGGAGCCCATGGGCTGCTCTGTCAAGTCTCTGGGTGCTGGGGGAGGGGGCGTGGCGGGGGCCTCCTGGGACTCTTTGACGGCTCTGGGGCCCGTACGTCTCTCATGAGCACGAGGCTACCGCTGGTGCGCAGGAGGCGGAGAAGAGGGTGATCGCGGAAGTCGTAGGGACGGGGTCGAGGCGGAGAAGGTGGACGCGATATAGCTTTTGCTGTTCTGCACTGCTGCACTGTTTGGCTGGTCGGATCTTCGAGGGAGCCTGTCGTGGCCCTCCGGGGTGCGCGCTTCGGGCCTGCTGGATCCTCGCAGAGCTCTCACTAGGATCCGAGGTGCCGCTTGGGCTCCCTGGGATCGTCCAGAACTTCGAAGGAGCCTCTTGACAGCATGCTGGCGGCGTTCGGAGGCGTCTTGGAGCGTAGTGGGGCGGGCTTCGGCACCCCATGGGGGCGTCTCTGGGGCCTCCTGGGGGGCATCGTGGGCGCCTCGTTTTTGTCCGAGCGCGCATCGCGCGCACCCATTATGGGCTCTCCGTTGCCGGCGTGTGGTGCCCAAGTCGGCTCCACCAGCACTCGCGGAGGCAGCGGGACTACAAAACGTAAGAAGAGACAACGGCGGCCTGCAGAACAAGTACAGTCGGGGCGTTGACCTAAGGAACCCTAAATAAGGAACGAGGCCCCTTTTTCCCATCAGTCAAAGTTCGATTTCCCATCGGAAGCCTAAGGAAAACCTGAGGCAAGCTGTGAAACAATCAAGGAACACGGAGCCCCTCCCCAACGAAAAGGGTTCCTTCTTCAGGGCCCCGACTGTAGCGCCACCGGCTTCGATGGTACGGCCGGACGGCAGTGCTGCCAGAGCTGCTCTGCGCTCGACTGGCAGGCAGTGTCGATCCCATGACAACATTGGAGACATTCAGCAGAAGGAGCATCAAACATGGGCAGTCGTGCGCACTCAAGGCGCACTGCAGCGGGAAGTGGAGCAGCAAGACACTGCGCCCTGCAAAGAGACCCTAAGCAACCGACACACGAGGGGATCTCGCGGTGGGTACGTTTACTGTGTGAGGCGTGGTGCGCGTGTGCGTGATATCCGCGTATACTTGCCTGTGTGTCCGTGTGTGTTTGTGCACGCGCACGAATCCATGCGAAAAGCACTACATATCGATCCGCACTGCCTACAGCTGTTCAAGTCTAAGCCTTGAGCTCCCTGGCGACACCCTGAAGAGTTGTGAAGCTGTTACCATTACCATGTAAGAAACAAATGCTACCATTTGTCAACTTGCTCTGGATTTTCTTGCCTGTGCTGGTGTCGTTGACTTCCAGCGGGAGGCTGCCAAGCTTCATGTTGTGGAGGGACATTGACAGTTCGCCAGCGTAGTCGAGAGTCACAGTAGCAGGGTTCTTCAAGTAATACTCGTTGAACCATCGATTGTCCCAACCAGAGTAGGTTGTCCCAACCTCTGCAATCATGTCGATGAGAGCGTCGATGGTGCCCATAATGAAGCCTGAATTGGCGTACATGTACTTCGGCGAGGCGTTGCAAGGGCCCAGGCTGGGGTCGGTGCAGTCAGCGTACGTCGACTCCCAGTCAGCAGGCACGCTCACGCCCGAGAGCACGTCGGTCCTCGAGATGCTCGTTCTGGGGAACTTCTTGGAGCCACTCGCTCCACTCGTGCGTCGAAGCTGCGTCGCACGTCCGTCGACTCGAGTCGAGCTTGAGTCGAACTTGAGTCGAACCTGAGTCGAACCTGAGTCGAACCTGAGTCGAACCTGAGTCGAACTTGAGTCGAACTGAAGTCGAACAGATCCATCTGGTGGGCCCCAGAAAGGTCTCCAAAACGAGCATCGAAGGTCCTCCTTCCCTCGACCCAGCTCGAGCTGGTCAGGTTGTAGCTCCACCCAAGGTCGGCTGGCCAAGGGCTCAGCTCCGCCGCCATGACGATCTTCTGCGAGCCGCCGCTCGCGGTGACGATCCTGTTGTACTTGTAGACAATCGTGTTCTCGTCGCAGCCGCCGTACAGGACATCACCGTTGGAGTGGATGATGGCCAACCGCGTATCGCTCCCAATCCCCCGGTCAGCCCAGTATTCCAGCCAGCCCTTTGCAGCAGACCACCTCATCCTCTGCCACTGCCACACAGTCAGGTCGCCCGCGGGGTTCGTCAAGCCATTCAGGTGCTTGATCTCCTCACCTCCTTTTCCCCCGTAGCGGAAATTCGAAGGTGGCTGTGTAACATTGAGGGTGTCTTTGACCAAGGCCCTGCCAATCAGAACGTTTGGTGGGAATCCTTGGATTTCCCGTGCAGTCTCCAACGAGCTCAGGTGTATCTCAGTAGCAGCAGAATCCCTAATTGGAAACTCGCCCACGTAGCCAACATCCCTGAACGTCGGCGTGTCCCTGTATATTTCCCATGGGACACTCAGGAGCGCCTGCTTGTTGGAAAGTACCTCATCCGCAAGCTCTGTCAAGAGATTCTCACCCTCGCTGGCGGCCGGACCGACGCAGACGAAGCTGACCAAGGCCAGCAACATCAAACCTGTGGCCATCGTAGCTACACACGGGCCTACACAAGGCGATCAGTATCGGGAGTCAGGCCAATAATGGGACCTCGGGCTAAAATGGACACGGAGGCTTTTTAGTCGCCTCTAGAAGGTTCTTTACGCTCTGCTGGGCAGCTCCTCAGCGCCATTTGACTCATCTTCACTGGAAAAGTGAGGAAAACGACAAACTTCAAAAACAGCAAGAATCTTAGCGAATGCTTGATCATTTTTTTGTGTGCCCATGGACTCCCACCCTGAACCACCCCGAGGCGTTCTGAACCGCCGAGACCTCTCCCGGAGCGTTCGAGGATCCGTCTTGAGACGCTCCTGGTGCAACCCTGGGAAGCACTGAGGTGGCTCAAACAATCTCGAGGGAAGTTTTGCATGCTTTGGGTCTGTTGAGAATTCTGTTCTCGAAATTCAACAATTCGTTGACGCTCTCATATTTTTCCGGTGGGCTTTGATCTGATTCCCGCTCGCCATCTTGATCTCAGTTCGACTGGGTGGATACTACTATCAAAAAACACTCAGTAGGAATTGGGTGTTGAGTGTCGTCTAGGAGGGGGCAGCCCGGGCAGGCGCAGTCCGCACCGCACCGCCAGCTGCGGGTCGGATCGGCACGCGCACCGGACCGGGCTGCGTCGCCACGGAGCTTTTGGCCTCGGATCGCCGGGGTATAAAGAGCAACGCCGTGCCTCCTCCTCCTCCTCCTCCTCCTCCTCCTCCTCCACCTCCTCCTCCTCCTCCTCCTCCCTCCTCCTCCTCCTCCTCCTCCTCCTCTCCTCTCTCCTCCTCCTCCTCCTCCTCCTCATCTTCCCTCCTCCTCCCTCCTCCTCCCTCCTCCTCCCTCCTCCTCCTCCTCCTCCTCCAGCATCGGGCCGCGCCAGACCGTAGAAAGCTCGGAATCGGATAGGATCGAGCTCGGCGACGTCGATATCGAACTGGTGCGATCGAATCGAAATATGTAGGCCCTCTGACGATACGACACGACCACCGCTGCGGACGCCGTCCGGGCCTAGCTAAGACCAGGTGGTCGAGACCGTGGCCTCAGGAACCTGGCGTGTCTGAACAACATGCAATGCGAGATTCACAAAAACTGAATGTGGGGAGGGAGGGGGGAGAGGTCCTTGGGGTCGGTGTCGGCGTGGGGCTCGGCATGCTTGGGCGTGTCTGTGTGGGAGGGGGAGGGAGGGAGGGAGAGGGGGGGGGGGAAAGGTCCTTGACATCGGCATAGGACCTCTTATTCTCAGGTAATCGTGGAGGCGCCCCAGGCAGCCCTCCCGAGCATCCGGAGAGGCCTGTGGCTCACGACTCGAGCACGGTGGGGCGGGGTGGGCCGAGGGCCACCGGATACCGGGCCGTCCACGGCGACGGCACGGCGAGACCGAAACCGCAACCGAGATCAGTGGGCCGCAGAGCAGCCCCTGGGTCGGGCCTGTCCCTCTACAGGGGGAATGCTCAAGAATAGGCAACAAGTAGTCTGGGGACGATGTTTCAACTACTCGTGATCAGTTTTGATGACTTTCTGACTATTTGGAAATGTTCACCCAAAATCCGCCTGTAGGACGACACGCCCGACCTAAAAGTAGCCCAAAGAGGGCGCAACGACGCAGCAGCGGCACGACAACCAAGACGAAACCCGAACCGACCGCGACGCAGCCCACTGGCGACGCGGCCGAGCCGGCCGAGCCCCGCGCACATCCAGACAAGCGCGCGCTCCCCCTCTCGCAGAGCAACTGCTCGCAAGTGGCCAGGATCTGCCGCGGGGGGTCTACGATCCGTGACGTAGAGGCGAACGTAGTGTTTTCGGACGCTTGCGAGTGGGCACTTTGCGAGTATCGGCGGCGCGCACAAAGGGGGTAGGGAGGGGGAAGGCTTCTTGGAGAGAGGCTGCTTCTAAGCAGGCGCCAGCCTCACATCTACAGATAGAGCCCGCGCCGTCTAGGAAGCAGGGGTGCTTCCAAGAAGCCTTCCCCCCTCCCCATACCCTCCTCTGCGCGTGGCCGACTGTTGCCGGCTGCTCGGCCGCGGGCAGGGCCAGTGGCTGTCCGAACTCCCACGCCTTCGGGCACGCCAGAATTCGCACGGCGTCTAGCTGCAGAAATGCGTCTGCTGGCTTTCCCTGGCAACACGCCCCCACCCTCTTTACCCTGGCCCTGGCAGGGGCGTCGCAAGGCTGCGACGCTTCAGGATGGGAAGGGATGATGAGGAAGGAATTGCTCTCACCGAGTGGATTGCGCCCACGTTTCCGCCCAGCCGAGCTTGCCCACGGGGTGGCTTTCCAGTCAATGCTGGGACCATAGAAGACCCCCTCTGTGCGTGGCTCAGGAAAGCGCTCGGTGAACATCGGCCGCCCCCCAGCTGCAGGAGCCCGGAGCGGAGGGGCAGAAAGTCCGCCCGCCTGCCGGGCGCCGCCTTGGCCTCAGCCCCGCGCGTCAACCGATCGCGCCGGCCGGCCTGATCCCCCTTCTAGACCTCCGCGTCCTCCTCCCTCCTCCTCCTCCTCCTCCTCCTCCTCCTCCTCCTCTCTCCTCCTCCTATCCCTCCTCCTCCTCCTCCTCCTCCTCCTCCTCCTCCTCCTCCTCCTCCTCCTCCTCCCTCCTCCTTCCTCCTCCTCCTCCTCCTCCTCCTCCTCCTCCTCCTCCTCCTCCTCCTCCCTCCTCCTCCTCCTCCTCCTCCTCCTCCTCCTCCTCCTCCTCCTCCTCCTCCTCCTCCTCCAGTGAGGGAGGGGTTCCACGGGGGTCACGGGGAAAGTGGTCACAGGGGTCGCGGGGGTCACTAGAGTCCTCCTAGATGGGGTCAGAGTAGACGGGGTCGAAGGATCGCGCCGCATCGGCGATACATCGCCGATACATCGCCGATGCATCGGCGACGTCGGCGATGCATCGGCGGCGTCGGCGTGGAGAAAATTGGGCTCCACATCGAGCCGAATCGGTGATGCATCGGCGATGCGTCGCGATCCTCCGACCCCATCTACTCGGACCCCATCTGGGAGACCTGGAGTCACGGGGGAAGAGGGGTCGCAGGGGTCGGTAAAGGCTCTGGGTCTGGGCCAGTACTTGGTCGACCTGCCTCTGCAGTCGGGCCCAGGGCAGCAGAACATGCTTCAAGAACAGGAGGCCCTCCGCCGGCCAGAACAAGCAGAGCATCCAAGGGTACCCTCCCCGGGATGCACGAGAACATCCCACGAGCACTAGAAGCGTTAGGGCACCCTCCCCGAAACGGCCTCGACCTCATACCTCCGGGACGGTGCTCAGTCGCTCCTGGGGAGAAGGACCCTGCCCAGTCGCCAAGGGCAGCCGCCAGAAGCAGCCAAGATCTGGTCTGTGGTGGCCCGGGGTGGAGGCCAGGGGCCCGCGCCGATCGGCGAAACAAGGAGTAAACCTGCGGCGACGGCCGACGCCCACCGCACGAGGAGGATGGGGAGATAGGGAGGAGGAGGAGGAGGAGGAGGAGGAGGAGGAGGAGGAGGAGGAGGAGGAGGAGGAGGAGAAGAAGGAGCGACTCTCACAACGGTCGGCATTTCGCCTTGCTTCGGGCCCCAGGACCCTCCCAGATCGATGCGGCTCGGCAAGCAGGCCGCAGAATAGAAGGGGTCCAGGGTCCAGGGCCCCGGTCGCGGCCTTTTTCGCGACCATGCCATGTCTGGCCATCGCCCGAACGTCCCTTCCCCGTGCCTGTTTCGACCTCGTGCCTCTATTTGCCGCAAGATGATCCAATCTGCTCCTCGATGGCTATCGCCGAAACACACATGCGCAAACGTCCGAGCGATGCCAGGATGATCTCTGTCCGCAGCGTCGGATATCCCGGGGGGGCGGCGCGGGCACCGACTTATTTCTGCGGCTGCCCGCGCACGCTCGTCGCCAGTGGCACCCGATGCCAAGGGGGCCCTGGGACCCAGACTTAGGTCGGGCATGCCCCCTCTGCAGGCGGATTGTGGACGAAAGATACAAAAATTGGAGAGGAACAACAAAAACATTCTCGAAAACCCCGACTAATTGTTTGACTACTTGTGAATGTTCCCCCTGTAAAGAGAGGTGCCCGACTTAACGCAAGTCGCGAATGGCACCCGCTGCCAGGGGTCCTGGAACCCAAACTGACTGCCTACCAGACCACCCCAACCCAACCCGAAGACCCGAACTTCGGGTTGGGGGGGGTACAAGTTCCATCATGTGTGTCTTCTCGGTGTTCCCCGACCCCCCCCCCCACTGGAAATGGAGGGCAGATTGAGGCCGGGTTGGGGTGGTTTGGTGGACGGTGACAGACCCCCGACGCCGCGATCGGCTCAAGACGTGGACCCCCCCGACGGGGCGAGCCTGCCCCTTGGGGCCTCTCTGTGGACCTCCGCGGCCCTGCCTTACTTAGGCGTAATCTCGACCGGATGTCGTTCCTGAGTGTCGACCACCCCTCTTGACCTGTTCGTCCACATTGCGTCCAGATTTCGTCCACATTTCCGTCCACAATTCGTCCAGATGTCGTCCAAATGTCGTCCACATTTCGTCCAGATTTCGTCCACATGTTCGTCCAGAATTCCTCCACGGTTCGTCCAAACTTCGTCCACATTGTCGACCGGATCCGACAACATCCGGACGGACTCCCCAAAAAGAGCGCCCAACATTTCGGGGCCCACCGAAGCTCCCATATGACGGGCTACAACACACCGAGACGAGCTTCCGTCGGGCGTGGATTATTTGACCAGGATCGACGCAAACCCAGCTCCGCCGACTTGGCAAAACTGCGCTGCAGTTCGTTGGGGGCTTCCTAAGCACGGCTCGGCCAGTATGCAGGGCCACCTCCAGGGCCGCGAGCGGCTCCCCTGGGCTCCCAAACCTGGCTCGGCCCAGCTCCAGCCCTCTGCAGGATCACCCACGGAGCGCCTTCCGGGGGGGTAATTACCGGGGGGCGTGTTGGCATCAGCAGCGGGGGGCCATCCCTCGCCGGGCTCCAGGACCGTCGACAGAACGACTCGGGGATGAAGAGCCGGCTCTGGGGAAAGGGTCGGTACTTCGGGGGACCGCTGGACGCGCCTTCGGCGAGGCGCAGCTGCAGGGAAGCGCGCCGAGTCTGGAAACCCTCTGGGAAGCGGCGACAACGTCCAACGAACCTCAGACTTCGAACCGCGGACTTCGAACGTCGACGCGAGGAGGTCATGGAAGGGAACAGCCATGACCACCACTGAAGGCGGAAAGCCGATCTTGGTCGTCGACCATGTTGATCACTGTCAATCCGTGGATCGTCCTCGCGAGTCGGCGACGGCCGGCATGGCCCACAGCCACGGTCGGCGTCGACAGCATCCCACGATGTATTGCTCCATGAGATCCGTCGTTGCGAAAAGAATACCACATCGCGGAAAATCACAGCCAGAAACCCTGCAGACCCCGGCAGTTCTGGGCCATGTCTCCAGCGGGGCCGATCTGTCACGGCCCCAGAGGAACCCGAAACCGCGCGACAACGCCCGCATCTCTGGGGTCACGGTCCTCGTGTGGGACGCACAGAGACATACGAATACTGTATGTCATCCTTGGAGGCGCGCGTCCGACCCGAACATATACCCATCCTGCAGTGCACTGCTTCCCGCGGTGCGGCCCAGTCAGCGCCCGCCACGACGCAGAGACTACAAGACTTCTGTGCGCGCGTCGCCCCTGGGGGGGCGACGCACACATGGTTGGGGGAACGAAAAGTGACATAAACATAAAAACTCGGAGGTCCGCGCGGATTTCTCGGATCCGCGCTGGACCCCGCTCCCTGGCGCGCGGAGCGCGCCAGGGGCAGCGCCGGAGGCGCCGCCAGGGGGCCCCAGCGCGGATCCGAGAAATCCGCGCGGACCTCCGAGTTTTTATGCTTATGCCACTTCTTGCTCCCCTCAGGGTGTTCGTGTGCTGGGGTGGCGCCGACCGTGCTTCCTCCCTCGACACTACGGCCTGCGCACCCGCCGCTCGCGCGACCACCCGCCGCCGAGATCCGCAGCACCCCTGGGGGCGCGGCCGCGGGCGCAGCCACGGGCGGCTCGGCGGGCTCCTCCGCGGCCTCGTCGCCCGGCGGCCGCGGGGGCCTGGCCTTCACGTACGGCGACGAGGACTCCTCCGCGGGCTTCGGGGCCCCGGCCTGTGAGGCGCACGCTTCTCTGAGACGCACAGAGGCCTGCTGGTACTGTCGGTCCTCCCTGGAGGCGCGCGGCCGACCCGAGCATCTCGTATACCCATCCTGTAATACATCGTTGCCCGATCAGTGTGGCCAGAAAGCGCCCGCCACGGCGCATGTACCATAAGATTTCTCAGTGCGCGCGTCGCCCCTAGCGGGGCGACGCACACGCAGTATCAAAAATGTTGGGGTGACGCCGATGTTTGTTCCCTCGGGCACCCTCGTGGACCGCACCTTGCAGAGCCAGGCTCGCAGTCCCGTCAAAAACGTCACCGATGCTGCACGGCAAAACAGGCAGCTAGCGTGCTGGGGGGAGGGGGAGCAGGGAGGAGGAGGATGAGGTGGTGGGCTTGTTTCCCACCGCCACCACCAGAAGTGGGGGGGAGAGGGGTCCTCCTCTTCCTCCTCCTGCTCCTCCTCCTGCTCCTCCTCCTCCTCCTCCTCTTCCTCCTCCTCCTCTTCCTCCTCCTCTTCCTCCTCCTCCTCTTCCTCCTCCTCCTCATCATCATCACCATCACCATCACCATCACCATCACCGTCACCATCACCATCACCATCACCATCACCATCACCATCACCATCACCATCACCGTCACCATCACCATCACCATCACCATCACCATCACCATACCATCACCATCACCATCACCATCACCATCACTCATCACCATCATCATCATCATCATCATCATCATCTCATCATCATCCATTCATCATCATCATCATCAATCATCATCATCATCATTCATCATATATCATCATCATCAATCATCATCATCTATCATCATCATCATCACACATCCACACCTCCTCCCGCTCCAACTTATGCAGTTGGTGCCGTAACCTTCTCCCCTGTCAAAAAGAAGCCCATCAAGAGGGAGTAGAGGGGCCTGTCGGGCACATAGCCACAGAGGCGACCCCGCCGAGAGTGGCCTTTTTGGTGTGCGGCTTTGAGGGGCCGCCAGGGGGGGGGGACCACACCCGAGCGCGCAGGCCAGCGCTGGGGGGGACCCCTGCGGGCCCGCACAGAAGGTCACTCCGGCGAAAAATAGTCGAACCGTGAGCACGCCAGCCAAAGCGAGCCCATCCACAGTCGTCATCGAGTCGAAGGGAGGCCCCTTCCCTTTGATCCCTTTCCCGCGGAAGGGGGGGGGGGGGGAGGGTCCCTGGGGGTGGTCCCAGGGGGTGGTCCCAGGGGGTGGTCCCGGGTCAGAATTGCCACCCTCCCGGGGCGTGTGGGCGGGGCCGAAGCCTCCAGGGTCAGCGGCACTGGCTGCAAGGCCTCCCGTAAGGCCCTACAGCAATACTCTAGACGTGTGGCCGAGACTGTGACCCAGGCTCCGGGCGGACCGCTTCCTCCGATCCGGGCGGGCCTCTCCTCCGCCCCGGCGGCCCCCGGGCGGAGCGCCGTCGGGCCCTGGGGCAAGCCAGCACTGATCCGGGGCCACAGGAGCACGGCCTCCAGGGAGAGCGGCCGCGAGTTCCTGGGGCCGCGGATTGACGCACACGCTTTGGCGGTCGCGGCCTCGCGCGCAGCGACGGGGCGAAGAAAGTCCAGTGCAGCGGCCGGGGCACACGCACACACACACACACACACACACACACCGTCGGCACCATCACCGACATCGCGAGGAGATTGGGAGGGCCCTCCTGGTGGTGTGGCCCCCGTGTTCGCTCCCGCCCGCCTTCCCCCCCACCTCTTTTTCATTGGTCGGACACAAAAGCTCTGAGGCCGCTCCCGGCCCACATAGGGCAAGAGGCTCAGCGGCGCCACGGCAACACATGAGCGACGATCAGAAACGGGCCTTACGCGAAGTGGCGTAGCGTCCTCACGCCGCAGCGTGCGCGGGCCGCCCGCCCAGCACGCTGCACTGGAAACGAGGGTGCTCACGCGAGACCTTACGCGGGCAGTTTACGCGCCAATGTCGGCGAAGACGACCCTGTTTTTTCTTTGCATCGCCCAAATGGAAGTGGTGGGCTTGCTTTCCACCGCCAGCACCCTAAAGTAGGAGGGGGCGGGGGTCCTCCTCCTCCTCCTCCTCCCCCTCCTCCTCCTCCTCCTCCTCCTCCTCCTCCCCCTCGTCCTCCACCTCCTCCTCATCCTCCTCCTCCTCCTCCTCCTCCACCCCCTTCCCCCTCCAACTTATGGTGGTGGTGGTGGAAAACAGGCCCATCAGCAGGGGTGAGGCGGCCCGCACGAGCGGCCCGCCCCATGGACACCACGAACGGCAGCGGGGCGGGCGGCGCGCGCGCGGCAAAGCAGGGAGGAGGGAGACGCGGGGAGTCAAACTAGGCTTGGTTCGGTCGGGCATGTCCTCCTGCAGGCGGACTTCGGACGAACAAGCTATATATGTATATACAGCTGCATATACATATACATATACATATACACATACACATACACATACATACACCTATACATATATATATATGTATATGTATGTACATATGTTCACAAATCGTCGAATATCGTCCCCAGACTCTCCTAAACTATTTTGAAGAATCCTCCTCCTGCAGCGGGACACGCCTGACTCACAACCAGGCCTCACATTCGCGGACCCGCGCTCTGTGTGCCGACCCGCTCGAGGCGCCTCGCGGGCTGGCTGAGCGTGGCCCACGGCCCCGGCCTCGCGGCCCGGGCCTCCTCTCGCCCGCGGCCCCGCGGATGTGGGGCGCGGTGCTGCGCGGATGCACCCCCGCGGCACGCGTCCTCGGGATCGCGTACCCGCGGGATCGCGCCCTGGCATCCAGGCCGCGAGGGCACGAATCATGGATCTGGCCATCGCCCGTGGACGTCCCCAGTCTCCGGCTCGGAGGGGCATTCCCAGACATGCGATGTCTTGATCTGGCCGATGCGCGGTCCCCAGAAAGCATGACTCTGTTCCCAGGACTGACTGGCTTTTCATCCCGAGTCGTTTTTGACGGTCCCGATGCTCGTTCAAGGCCGACGGAGGCCGAAAATGGCAACAAACCTCCCGTCACGATTTGTTCGCAGCGCGAGGGGGTCTGGGGTGGACCTCCACGCTGGAGATGGCCCGCTAGTGAGCTAATTGTGATGGGGTGGCTTCCCCTCCCCGAGACCGGCCTTCACGAAGGGCGACGCAGCCTTGGCGAACGGGTCTGCCGCCTTGGCCTGTTGATGGGAGGGGGAGGGGGTGGAACATGATGAGGAGGAGGAGGAGGAGGAGGAGGAGGAGGAGGAGGAGGAGGAAGAGGAGGAGGAGAAGGAGGAG
>CAUYUJ010021113.1:47185-64685 GCA_963575745.1 Prorocentrum cordatum | reverse complement strand
AAAGGATCTTTGCCCCCAACAAAATCAAAGAACTTTCGAATAAATAGACATGAACCATGTGTAATCGCATCATCATTTCTTCATGACGTCACCCCCAGAAGTCTCGACCCGTCCCCAGGGGCCGGCTCCTAATCCCGAGCCACCCCTTGATGGCCCCGAGCCCGCCAGGCCCCCAAGGCGGAAAGCATCCGAAAAGCTTGTGCCGCGAGGGACTCCTCCTCCTCCTCCTCCTCCTCCTCCTCCTCCTCCTCCTCCTCCTCCTCCTCCTCCTCCTCCTCCTCCTCTCCTCCTCCTCCGCCTCCTCTCCGCCTAAACTCCTCCGCCCTCCTCCTCCTCCTCCGCCTCCTCCTCCTCCTCCTCCCTCCTCCTCCTCCTCCCCTGCTCCTCCTCCCTCCTCCTCCTCCTCCTCCTCCTCCTCCTCCTCCTCCTCCTCCTCCGCCTCCGCCTCCGCCTCCTCCTCCGCCTCCTCTGCCTGCTCTTCGACGTGAGGGGTCTGGAGAGGGACTTTCTGGCTCGCGGCCCCCACGCCGCCGCGCCGAGCGAGCCCCGGGGCGCTCGCCGAGGCCGGGCTGGTGGAGGGCGCGGCGCCAGCGCGGCGCCAGCGCGGCGCCAGCGCGGCCAGCAGGGCGCGCCGGCAGCGGGCATCGGCTCGCGCTCGACGAGCGCTGTCGCAGCGGGGCGCTCCAGCGAGCGGTGTGGGCGAGGAGTGCGGCAGGTTCGTGCCGCGACGGCGCCTGCGCTGGTCTGCGACACGGCGTGGACCGTTCGGCCGCGGACGGCCTGCAGCTCTTAGATCGCCAGATCGTGCCGTGTTGGCCGATTCTGGGCCACTGGCGGCGCTCTAACCTTGACCATCGGCGACGGGGTCGCCGCCGCGTCGACACGACACGAACCTTAGGAGGAGGAGGAGGAGGAGGAGGAGGAGGAGAAGGAGGAGGACCAGTGCAAACCCAAGACTCATCAACGATGCTGAAACACAACCTCCCTCCAAGCTCCCTCTTCGTAGACCCCATACAGAGGTTGATTTCCACTGAAGGAATGGCCCCGTTGGGGGACAAAAGTATGAAAATCGTGAAGCGTGCCAAAACACCACTCTCAGGACTTCAACGCCACGAGTTAACCTGACTGTCGCGTCTTGGCGATCTTGAATCGTACCAGGACACCCTTTCCTGGGACATCAACACCGCGAATCAGCGTAATTGTTGCGCCCTGACAATCCTGAACCAATCCAAAACACCATTTGTGGTATGTCAACCATGAGGACGAATGAACTCTTGCAATTATGCTTAAAAGAATGTGATCGGCGCTAAGACGAGAGCCACATCTTTTAAAAAAGAACCGCCCTCAATCCATGAAGCTCTTGCAAATATTTGAAGCGAATGTGCGCGGCGCTAGGACGAGAGCCACATGTTGAAAACCACCCGCCCTCAATCCGTGAAACTCTTACACTTTGTTTCGACGAATGTGCGCGGCGCTAGAGCGAGAGCCACATTTTGAAAACAACCGCCCTCCATCCGTGAAACTCGTGCGATGTGTTTTCACGAATGTGCACGGCACTAAGGCGAGAGCCACATGAAGAAAACGACCCGCCCGCAGTCCGCGAAACTCTTGCAAATGTTGAAAACGAATGCGCGCGGCGCTAAGGACAGAGCCACATTACGAAAAAAACCTGCCCTCCATCTGCGATGCTGTTCCCAGTTTGTAAGCTTCAGTCTCATGACTGGTAAAGGAAGTCTCAGGCGAAATGCCCGGACCGCCCTTCCGACTGGCCTCGGGGTGCGACAGGGAGGGGCTATTCATAGGGAAAGGGAATGGAGAAGAAGGAGGAGGAAGAGAAGGAGGAGGAGGAGGAGGAGGAGGAGGAGGGAGGGGGACGGAGGAGGGGGCATGGCTACCCCGCTCCCCCTGGAGGGTCCTCCCTCAATCACGCGTGTCTCTTTCGCCCTACTTCCCGCAGCTAACTAGTTGGATCACACAGACACACACACACACACACACGCGCTTTATGGCGTAATGGCCGTCTCGCGCGGCGACAGGGCGGAGAAGGTCGTACAGCAGCAAACGCGCGCGCGCGACTAAGGACGCCCGAGCTCTCAGAGACCGCTTGGGGTCCCGCAGCAGCCGGCCGCCACAAGTCATCCGGGCACGGATGACAGGGGGGAGCGGTGGAAGGACGAGGTCACGGTGCGGTGGAAGGTGCCATAAGCCATCCGGGACTGGATGGCGGGAAGAACGAGTAATCAGCGGTGGACAAACCTTCCTTTAGAAAACCTCCCCTTAGTGAAAACGGCCTGGGACCGAAACCGACGGACCTGGACCCGCAAAAATGACGGCCGCGACGCCCCCTCGCGAACCGAAAACGGCCAATTCCTTAATCGACGTGTCAGGGTAGGAGGTCTGTCCACCCCCGAAGTAAAGCAGCGTGGAGCGACGAGGACGGCCAAGACCGACCCTAAAGCCCAAAGGGCAGGGGGGACCACGTGCCCGAGGTGCGCGGGTGCCGAGAGCGGCAGGAGCCAGCAGAAAGGCACGAAGAGTGGACGCACACACACACACACACACACACACACACACACACACACGCACACACACACACACAGACACACAGACACACACACACACACACAAAAAAAAAAAAAACACACATATACATATATATATATATATACACACACACGCACACACACACACACACACACACACACACACACACACGCGCACACACACACACACACACCCACACACACACACACACACACGCGCGCACAAAGAAGCGAGCACACGCACATACACACACACA
The DNA here is from genome assembly GCA_963575745.1 of Prorocentrum cordatum. Taxonomy (NCBI): domain Eukaryota; class Dinophyceae; order Prorocentrales; family Prorocentraceae; genus Prorocentrum; species Prorocentrum cordatum. The sequence continues at coordinate 61,885 of CAUYUJ010021113.1, read as the reverse complement.
CACACACAGGGGGAGTGGGGACCGCCCCTGGTGGGGGAGGATGGCCGCGTCCCTGGGGAGTCTGATACCTTTAGTCATTCAGTGAATCAATCCATCAGTCATTCGGTCAGTCAGACAATCAGTCAGTCTGTCAGTGAGTCAGTCAGTCAGGAAGTCAGGAAGGGGAGGAGGGGGAGGGGAGGGGAGGGATGGGGAGGAGGGGAGAGAGAGAGGCCAGCCGCCACCCGCACCGCAGCCCTTGCTTGAAAGAGAGGGGGCGGTCAAGTGTGAAAACGATCACGCGTGCCAACATTCGCTGGGCAAGCATCGTCGACGTGGTGCATCCAGAGACGCGGTGCACCTCGGAATATTAGAGGCAGCCCAGCGCAGGGAGTGAGTGGCGCTTAGGTGCCCTACTACAAAAATTATTGCTGAGGGAGAGAAGTGATGACCCTGAGGTCAGGAAGCTTTGCTGGATATCGAGCGCAGGCAGGATACGCATCGACCAGTGGCTCCACAACCACAAGTCAAGTCAGTCAATCGGCTAGCGTCTCCGCATCGATTGGCGGTGACGCATCGCTTATTCGCCTCCTTCCCCTAACCAGTCTCCCACTTAATCCTTCCCCACTATCTCTCTCTCTCTCTCGTTCTCTCCGTGTCTCTCTCGATTCTCTCTTTTCTTCTCTCTCTCTCTCTCTCTCTTTCTCTTTCTCTCTCTCTCTCTCTCTCTCCGCACACACACACAGATACATGCGCATCATTCCCTTCCCCTTTCTCCCTCCCATCTCCTCCAATGTATAACTCCTCCCCTCGAATCCCCTCGGCCGCGGCGATGCAGCTTGACGCTACAAGTCGCGTCACGGGGCGCAGCGATCACCCTCCAAGGGCACATGAGGGTCACGAACGTGAACGTGGGGTTCCACGGGGAGCACGGGAGCGCTCACTGCAGCAGGTGAGGCGGGTGGGCTTTTGGAGCCTTGGCCAGCCAAAATGCGATTGGTCCAGTCCCCGCCCTTCGCTGTGCTTCAAAGCGACCAAGAGCGAAGAGACGCGTGCCCCCCCCCCTCCCGATCCTCTGTCACAGCTGCCGCCACCGCCACCGCCCAAGCCAGCACCACCACGACCACAACCCCCTCCCGCACCCTACAAGTAGAGGAATATGGTGGTAGTGAGACTCTTGATTAAGTGTTTTCGCCTGCGTTGGTTGAGACCGACGTTCGAACGCCCGCGCTCGGTATCAAACACAATGATAAAGCGCACGCCGTGAGCTGCTGGAACGCTCGCGCTCGGTAAGGACGCAGTGATAGAACGCACGCCGCGGGCTGCTGGAATGCTCCTTGCATTAGGTCGGGCATATCCTCCTACAGTCGGATTTGGGAGGAAACATCAAATAGTCAAAAATGTTGAAACATATTCAAAAATAGTAGAAAGATCGTCCCCAGACTATTGTTTGACTATTCTTGAATCTTCATCCTGTTGAGGGACATGCCCGACTGAATCCCTGGAAAAAATATGAAATATGAAGGTGAGCGCGCACGCCGTGGGCTGCTGGAGCGTCGTCCCTCTTCATTAAAAGGTTGGTGCTGGGAGCGCCGTGGGCTGCTGGAGAACCTTGTCCCTCGGAAAAATTGGCTTCTGGAACGCACCCGTGCTTGCAGCAGGAGCTGCGGGAACGTGTCCCTCATAAAGTTGGCGCTGGAATGAAACCTTCGCTTAGGGCTTGAACCAAATACGACAGGTTCGCGTCGTGTCGACACGGGCCTTGGTTCCTGACACAGCGGGGATCGTTCAACCTTGAACGATCCGCCGTTCCCGAAACGTCTGGCCATTCAACATGGACCATTCTGGGTCGCGGGCGGCGTTCAACGTTGAACGCCGGCGGCGGGGTCGCCGCTGGTCGACACGACGCGAACCTACCGTAAATGAAGAGGGGCGGGACTGCTAGCATCGTATCCACACCTCGCTCTCAAGCGGGGCCTGCTGCGTACACGCCCTGCCACATGTGTCGTAGCGTTAAGTCGGGCCTGTCCCCCTATAGGCCGATTTTGGACGAAAAATCACACATTGTCAAAAAGTACCCTAAAATGCTCAAAACTGGTCAAAGAATCGTCCCCTGACGAATTTTTGACTATTTTGGAATACTCCTCCTGTAGAGAGGGACAGGCCCGACTCAATCGTAGCGCCGCGTGAGTGTGCGTGCGTGCGTGTGTGGGTGACCGCTGCCCCCCACGCGGTTCCCCGTGGGTGAATCCCGCACGCCGCGCTTCCGCTGGGCTGGGCCTGGCGCGCGCTCTCCGCTTCCGTCCCCGGCCGCTTGGCCGACTCCGCCGCGCTGCCGCGCGCATGGCCGCGACGCCCGAAGAATGTGCGGCAGCGGGCGCGTGCGCCCGCGTGCGCACGCGCGCGTGCGCGCGGCCCGCATGTGTGCGCGCGCGACGAGGATGGAGCCTGGCGGAAGAACCGGAGAGAAACGATGATCCATAGCGGGACGAGGAGGAAGAGGGAGGGAAGATCAGAAGGGCGGAGGAGGAGGAGGAGGAGGTGGACGAGGAGGAGGACGAGGAGGAGGACGAGGAAGACCAGTGTAAACCCAAGAGTCGTCAACGATGTTGGAATAAACCCTCCCGCCAAGCTCCCTCTTCATAGGCCCCTACAGCGGTTCACTTCCATTGAAGGAACGGCCTCTTTGGAAGACAACCGTTTGAAGACCCTGAAGCATGCCAAAACATTGTTCTCGGGATTTCAACGCCGCGGATCAACCTGACTGTTGCGTCTTGGCAACCCTGAATCGCGCCAGAACGCAATTCCTGGGACTTCAACACAGCGAATCAACAGAATTGCTGCACCAGCATAAACCCTGAATCCGTTCAAAACACCCTTCCTGCCACGTTGATGATGGACCGTGAAACTCTTGCGAATGTTTGGAAACGGATGTGCGCCGCGCTGAAGCGAGAGCCACATTTTGAAAAGAAACCACCCTCAGTCCGTGAAATTCTTGCACATGTTAGGAAAAAGGAAACGAATGTGCGCCGCGCTGAAGCGAGAGCCACATTTTGAAAACAACCCGCTCTCAATCCCTGAAACTCTTGCACATGTTTAAAGCGAATGTGCGCCGCGCTCAGGCGAGAGCCACATTTTGAAAACCACCCGCCCTCAATCCGTGAAACCTTTGCAAATGTTTAAAGCAACTGTGCGCCGCGCTCAGGCGAGAGCCATATTTTGAAAACCACCCGCTCTCAATCAGTGAAACTCTTGCACTTTGTTTAAAAGAATGTGCACCGCGCTCAGGCGAGAACCACATTTTGAAAACCACCCGCTCTCAATCCCTGAAACTCTTGCAAATGTTTAGAGCGAATGTGCGCCGCGCTAAGGCGAGAGCCACATTTTTTTAACCACCCGCCCTCCATCTGTGAAACTGTTGCCAACTTAAGCTTCAGAGTCATACATGGTGGGGAAATCTCAGGCGAAACGCCCGGTCCGCCAATAAAACTGGGCTCGGGGTGCGACGGGGAGAAGTTATTGAGAAGAAAAGGGAATGGAGGAGGAGAAAGAGGAGGAGGAGGAGAAACGATGAACTACAGCGGGACGAGGAGGAAGAGGGAGGAGAGGTCAGAAGGGTGGCGGAGGAGGAGGAGGAGGAGGAGGAGGAGGAGGAGGAGGAGGAGGAGGGAGGGGGCGAGGAAGGAGGAGACGGAAGAGGAGGAGTGCACCGGCCCGACGAGGGGGGAGGGCGCGGCGGCACGAGCATGCCCGAGAGGAGAAGAAAGGGCGAGGTCCCGGTCCGCCCCCGCCAAGGAGCAAGATCGGAGCAGGCCGACCCCCGGGCCTGGACCCTCGATCCTCGGCATCCTGGGCCCTCGATCCTGGCTCCTCGGCATCCTGGGCCCTCGAGCCGCGGGTCCTGGAGCCTCGGGTCCTGGACCCTCGATCCCTCGGTCCTCGATGCCTCGGTCCTCGATCCGCGCCCGCCGAAGCGCAAGATCCCGCCGAGCAGGGCGAGTCGAGACCAGAACGGCAGCGCAAGAGCGATCCCCGGGCCCCTCCCCGGGGTCCAACAGCGCGCCCGCCCCCCGAGCTGCGCCCGGCCGTGGCGACCGGGGGGCCCTCCCGGAGTCCGACCGCCGTTGCCTCGATTGGAGAACGCTTGCTCTCTTGCTCGCGGCAGCGGCCGTTCACTTTAGCAGCCCCGGCCGCCCGCCCGCCCCCGCCCCCCCCAAGGCAACGTCACGATTCGTGCTGACCTCCGAGTTGTCGCTGGCTAGTCCTAAACATTCCCCTGACGGCGCCGGCGCGAAACGTGAGGTTACCGCCCCCCCCCCCTCCGGTAACGCCCTCTATATGTCGGCGACACGCAAGAGTGACCCTGGGTAAGAGTGACCTTCGGTGCGCAGCCTAACGGGAGGCGCAGGGTGGCCCAAACTGGGCACGCAGGCCGCTACTGCCGCTTCACAGTCAGCCGTCTGGGGACCCGTCTGTGCCCGCACCAAAGGTCACTCAGGCGAGAGGTCACTCTTACGTCCCGTCGAGCTACCCCGCCGGGGAAGGACCAAAAAAAGCGTCTCCCGGTCTTCCCCTTCGTGGATTGAGCAGGGACCGACCGTCCCGGCATTCCTATAGGCCTACCACGACATTGTCGTAGAACCCAACTGTTCAAAGAACAAAAACGAGGTTCTTAGAACATAAACCCGACGCGTGAAAACAAGACCGTCCCAGCCAGAAACGGTTTGAGAACACTTCGTGGAAACCACCATAAGTCCTTAGAACACTGTCTGGTAGGCTTACAGGCACGCCAGGACGCTCCGCCACTGCTTGAGCGGAGAGGAGGCGCAGGAGCCGGAGCCCGGCTCGGCGGGCGGGGGCCAGCTGAGCCGCGGGCCAGCCGGCGAGCCCGCGAAGGCCCCGAGGAGCTGCCCGTGGGTGCGGAGCGGGCCGCCGGAGAGCGCTCCTGCCCCACGGCGGTCCACAGCGTCGGGCTGCGAGCACTGAGCATCGCTGCACCCGCCCAGCGCGAGCACGGAGCGACAAGCACGAGCACCGAGCGACGAGCACGAGCAAGAGCACTGAGCACGAGCACCAAGTATCGGTTGGCCGAGCACGAGCACGAGCACGAGCAGCTTCACCACCTGGCAGCGACGAGCACGAGCACTGAGCGACGGGCACTGAGCGACCCACCAGGATGGCCTGGGCCCGACTGGCCGATTTATCCTCCTGGGCCCGGCTGGCCGATTTACCCTCCCAGATGGAGGTAATAGGCCATTCCCTTCGGGTTTCGAAGGGTACATCCCCAGCTGGGATGCTGAGATGGTGGGGGTCTGTGTGGTAATGGGGATGGGGACAGAAGTCGGCTCAATGATACTGAAGCAAATCTACGCGCCGGCGTTCGGAGGCAACTCCTGTGATGGAAGAACAACGTACAGGAAGGAGGAAGGGCGAAGGGCAAGGAGATTAAGGCCCTTTCAATACGAGCGCGGGCTATCGGACCCCAGGGGGGGCTCCCCGTGGAGCGGGAGACCCCATCCGACAATACACACCCATAGCCCCCCACAGAATTCCACCTCGAGAAATGTAAGGGTCGGATAGGTACGGGTGCTGGTTGTCAGTTCCTGGTCCCAGGAGGTCTTCGTCAGAACGATGATGGGCTACAAGGCCTAAGCCAGATCGGGCCAGACGAAGCCTGATATTCAGCCGCACGAAGCGGGATCGTGGGGCTGAGTGGGACTGAACGGGACTGAGCCAGATCAGGCCAGATTTCGACCACGGATATACCAGCGCCGATGCTGAAGTTCATCCGAACTGGCCGTCTAGACACCGAGAAGCGATCCCATGGATATCCCGTGGATGCGTTCCGCTCGGGTCATCCGCGCAGAGCCGCCCTGCAGCCAGTGGGTCGCGGCCGGGGGATCCAGAACGCCAGGCCGAGGACGTGGACATCTTTCCCGCCCACGGCCACGACTGCCCTCGACCGCGGATCGATCAAGCCGCTGGCCACTACGGCCAAGCCTGATAAGACAGAAGAAAACAACCCTCAAGAACATCAGACCCTCCGCCGGTCAAAACACACGGAGCATTCGAAGATACCTCCCCAGGATGCACAAGAGCATCCCGCAAACGCGAAGAACATCAGGGCACCCTCCCCTCGATCTTACACCTCGGTCCGACCGTATCACCGCCTGTGAGCACGTGCATGCTTGCGACCAACAGACGACGACGGAAGCCAGACCGTGCCAACATCACAACTGCCTGCGACCACCATATGTATGAGCGACAAAAAACTGGACACTGCCAATGCCACGATCCCCTGCGATCGCCACAATATTCCTGCGTGCGCGGGCAATGAGCCTGCAAGTACCGCAATATGCCTGCGAGCACCGCGGTAGGCCTGTAAGCGCCACAGTATCACTGTGCCTGTGAGCACCACAGCAGCGCGCGGGCACCACAGTATGCAAGGTGAGCGTAGCCACCGCGACAGCCGGCGAACGCCACCACGTGCATGCGAGCGTGAGTGTAAGGGGTGGGGGCTGGACCCGCCACATGAGGGAGGGGTAGCGTCAGAAGGGGCGGGGCGGGGAGAGGGGATATACACACATACATAGATGCATGCATACACACGTACATGTTACGTACGTACGTACATACATAATTCCACACATACATGCACACCTACATACATACATATATACATACATACATACATACATACCTACCTACATACATACATACATCCATCCATCCATCCATCCATCCATGCATGCATACATGCATGCATGCATGCATACATGCATACATGCATACATGCATACATGCATACATACATACATACATACATACAGACATACATACATACATACATACATACATGCATACAGACATACACACATACATACATACACACATACACATATATATATATACATACATGCATGCATACATACATGCATACATACATACATACATGCATACATACATGCATACATACATACATGCATATATATACATACGTACACAGTTCCATGTATATACATGCATAAGCACATACATACATGCATGCATACATACATGCATGCATGCATGCGTACATACACGCCTACATACGTACAAACAAGCGGATACACAAACAAATAAACACACAACTAAACACACAAACCAAATACGTATATGTGTAACGACATACTTCCGTACTTACGCTCATGCATACACGTCTACATACATAAGTCTATGCATGTATGTGTATGCATGCATGCATGCATGCATGCATGCATATATATATATATATATATATATATATATATATACATGCAGACCTACCTACCTACCTACCGACCGACCGACCGACCGACCGACCGACCTACCGACCGACCAACCTGCCTAACGCGCGCTACGCCCACTGTAAAACAGCAGGCTCAGTCCTGGCCAATTCCTCGAGGCGCGCCTGGCCTGGCGATGAGGGCCTCCAGGGAAGCCCCAAGACAGCCGGGACAGCCTCCCCGCGTCGGCGCCGCCTCCCCCCATCCCCCGTGCTCGGTCGAGTCGGGCCCCGCCCGCGGAGAAAGGGGAGCCGCCCCCGGAGGTCCCCAGGCGGTGCGGTGACAGGCCGCGCGGTGACCTCGAAACCCGAAGGAGCCTGGACAGCACGGCTCGTCACCCCGTGGCTCTGGGGCCTCGGAGGCCCCAATCGCTCGAGGCGTCCTGGGAGGAGTGAGGAGGAGGAGGAGGAGGAGGAGGAGGAGGAGGAGGAGGAGGAGGAGGAGGAGGAGGAGAAGAAGGAGGAGGAGGAGGAGGAGGAGGAGTGGGAGGAGGACGAGGAGGAGTAGGACAAGGAGGAGTAGGACAAGGAGGAGGACCCAAACCCCAAAACCCTGCGATCACCCCGAATGCCCACTGACTCACCAGACGGCATGGCGCCACGCGCATGCACAGCGCCGGATAAGGGACGAAGGGCTTGCCTGGCCACTGCGAGTCTCGGCCACGAACACTTTCCCCGACGTGGACCTGCGGGAGGACCTGAAAGCCAGCGCCCTTCCTGAGCCTGAAGTGGTCCTTCATTCAGCGTCTTGACAATACAGTCGAGCTTGATTGGCGAGGACACGCGAGAGGACACAAGACCCTTCCGAGGGCCACACTGCAACAGGAATGCAGAAGGGTACCCTTGATCTGCCAGGGTCGACCTACTAATCCAACTCGATTCTATGCTGGAGGTCTGGGTCTTCGCAGCAGGGCTGCTGCCCCGACCCCACGAAGGCTGTACACGTGCTGATGCGAGGCACAGGCGCACAGCGCGCGTGCGCGCTCGTTGCCCCGCCTGTGGGTGCACTCTGGCGCGCGCGCGCGACCGGTCCTTGCAAAAAGTCCTCCTCCTCCTCCTCCTCCTCCTCCTCCTCCCCTCTCTCCTCCTCCCCCCTCCTCCTCCTCCTCCTCCTCCTCCTCCTCCTCCTCTGACTCCTCTTCCTTCACCCTCCCTCCTCATCCCCCCTCCTCATCTTCCTCCTCCTCCGCCTCCTCCTTCTCCTCCTTCCCCTTCCCCCGTCCCTCCTTCTCCCCCTCCTCCTCCACTATTCTTCTCCGTCTTTCCTCCTCCATCCTCCCTCTTCCACCTGATTTGACCCCTCCTCCGCCTCCTCCTGTTCCTTCCTCCTCCTCCTCCTCCTCCTCCACCTCCTCCTCCGTATCCGCCTTCACCACCTCCTGCCACCTCATCATCCTGTTCATTATCTTCCACCTCCTTGTTTCCCCCCCTCACTTACTGTTTCCCGCCTCCCTACCTCCAACTCTTCCCTGTTCCTCCTCGTCCTCCTCCTCCTCCTCAGCCTTGCCCCCTTTTCCTTACCCTTGTCATCAATATCGTCCTTGTCGTCACTCTGCTTTCTGGGCTTTCTGATATTCGACTGCGGCTACAGCAGGAGGGCCACTGAACCCCGCTGTCCTCATTCGTATCCGGCATTGTTTCCCCCGTGCCTCCTCCCAAGCAACACACACAAACCTTACCCTAGCACCCATCGGCCATGTCCGTCCGATCCCTTCCTGCCTCATTCCCTCCCCGTCTCTCTCGTTTTTTTTCTCTCTCTTCCTCTTCATCTTGTTGCCACTATTCATCTTATATGCATATCGCTCTGACTCTCTACTCCTCTCTCTCTCTCTGCTTCGTGTTGCCTCTCTTTCCTTGTACATGTGTCTGTACCGATATGTATGTATATGTTTATGTACATACACATATGTCTCGCTATATATGTATATGTATGTATAGTTATATGTGTCTATGTCTCTCTCTCTCTCTCTCTCTCGTTCTCTCTCTCTCTCTCTCTTTCTCTCTCTCTCTCTCTCTCTATATATATATATATACATATATATCATTATATACATATGTCTCTGTTCTCGCATGTTATAGTTCGATACGCATGTAGTGTTACTTTATACGTGCATGTATACGAAACCTGGTGTATATGAAGGATACGTGTATACATATATATATGTGTAAACATGTATACCTATATATACAAACAACTAGACGCACAACCATGTACATGTGTATATGCAAATATACCGAGATAAATACCTGCATGCTGCTTATAGCTAAAGTTCGCCAGCGTGTGCCAAAACTCCTATTCCTATCCATATGATAAGTGCAACATATGTGGTGTCATGTAACTTGCGCAATCCATGTGGCACCGTGTGGTGCAATCTCTGCGGTATGGTATAATATACATGATGCAATCCACGTGGTGCAATCTACGCGGTGCAATTCACTTGCCGCACTTGAAGATGTCAACTCCGCTGCTCGCGCAATCACCCCACTCACCCACCCACAACTTGGTATGCAAAACCCATGCGGTAGCGATTGCGATGAGTACTGGGTGTTGGCTGGTGCATCTCTGCGGCCGCGGTAGCCCGCGCATGCTCGCGCGCGCAGCGGCCAGGTAGTTTGGCGCGACCGACGCGAACGCGGTGGCGCTGACCGCTCGGCACGTCCCAGCGGACACTTCAGTGCGAGTCGGCGAATTGGGCGGGCGCGGTATCATGGCAACGTCGACAACGGTAGACACGATGATGGTAGTGGCGATGCTGATGACGAGGCTGACAGCGACGACGGGGCAGCCAGTGACGGCGCCGATGCTGATCACGCCGACGACGATGACGGCGTCTTCGCGTCGGTGATGAAGGTTTTCGAAGGAATTCAAAATGCGCGCGCGGCAGACGCGCGAGAGTACCTCGCATGGTATTGATTGACACGGATCGTGCCACCCCAGCACGCGCGCAAGGGCGTTCGAACGATTTCGACATGCGCGCACGCGAAACTCGCTTGGTAGCACTTTATGAAAACGTTGGGGGGGGGAAAGAAAAAAAGGGGGGAAATAAAAAACGCATGGTATTCTAAAGAATTCGCAAGAGCGCGCGCGTACACTTTTGTTGAAAATCCGTGTTGCGAAACAATGTTTTTAATGTGTTGTGGACACTCGATTTTGACATCCTTCCGAAATCGAGGGTTTTGAAGGATTCTGGCATGCGCGCGCGACGACGCGCGCGTGTGCATGTCGTCCTGTTTTTTGCATGGGATTCTTGAAAAAATGATTTTTGATAAACGAGTGCGCGCGCATAGTATTCTTTGCAAGGGAATCGAGGGGGGGCCGATACCAGTTTGGCTGGAATAATGTGAATTAACAGGTCGGATGGACACTGGGTCAGAATCATATGTGTTTTGCATAGGTTCCCGGTGCGTCGATCAGTCTGGGGGGGTGGTAGAACCTTTTAAAAAAAGGAGGATCTATGTTGCGCATGTATGCGGTGCACGACATGGGCGGCGACAAAACGGCGCCGGGGCGACGACGGCGAGCAAGGAGCAGCCAGTTCGCCATCCAGGCCCAGACGACGGGCGGCGACGAGGCGGCGACGGGGGGGCGACGGTAGGCACAGAGCCGCCAGACCGACACACAAGCCCAGGCAACGGATTGCGACGAGGTGGCGACGGGGCGGCGACGGCCAGCACGGAGCCGCCAGACCGACACACAGGCCCAGGCCCAGTTCTTCGGACCAGAAGCCAGAACCCCTAAGTGCAAGCACCGCTTGGGGAATATATATATATATATATATGCACACCCTCCAAGAATGCACATATAGAGAGAGAGAGAAAGAGAAAGAGCTACACATGCATAATAGTTGACACGCCGGTGCCACTTGCATGCAGTTTGAAGCTTGCGTTGCTGCACAATGTGTTCCACGAGCATTGCCCGTGGCATGCAGCCCCCGTCTCGCGGGATCACAGTGCGCGCCACGCAGCGAGTGTCCGCCCTCCCACCGCTGCTGGCAGTAGAGGTACGCGTGCTGCTCACTCGTCCGAAGAACGGCACGAGCTGGAAGACCTCAAGGCAGAGCATCGGGGAGGAGGAGGAGGAGGAGGACCAGGAGAGGGAGGAGGGGAGGAGAAGGAGGAGGAGGAGGAGGAGGAGGATGAGAAGGAGGGGAGGAGGAGGAGGAGGAGGAGGAGCAAGAGGAGGAGGAGGAGGAGGAGGAGCAGCAGGAGGAGGAGGGAGGAGGATTAGGAGGAGGAGGATCGGACGCTCCTGGAAGGAGGAAGAGAGAGAAGAGAGGTCCCGCAGCCGTCCTCCAGCCGCATCTGGGCCAAGCACTCCTCGATCATCCTGGCGGCCTCGCGCCTTACCAGGGCTCGTCCTCCTCCAGCTCCTCCTGCGCGCGGACCTCGACGAGGCCCTCGCCCTTCGCCTGGAGATGCGGCCGCTGTCCATGGCCATCGGGTTGCTTCGCCGGGTCGTCGGCCCCCTGGGCCGCCGACCTCTGCGCACCATCAGCCCTCTCCTCCAGCGCCTCCTGCAGGCGGACCTCGGCGAGGACCCCGCCCCTTCTCCTGGAGGTGTGACTGACTCCTGCCCGTGGCCGTCAGACCCGACGATCTCCGTCTCGCAGCTCTGCTCCTCCTGCACGCGAAGCTCCATGAGCTTCTCCGCGTCGTGCTCCGTCGGGCCCTCCTCGGCCCTCGCCTGCTTGCACTCCAAGCTGCTCTCGATGCCAGTGCCGCCCGTGGACTCCCGCGCTCTGCCAGCGACGCCACCGCTCCCCGCGCTCGACGGCGAGGTGGGGCGCCGAAGCCGACGGCCGCACTGAGTCCTTCTGGCGCTCCCCGAGGCCTCCACCGAGGCGGCGGGCCCCGCGCCGAACCCGTGGTGCGCCGAGACGTTCCTGGTCGCTGTGCACGCCCCGTCGGGGGCCTCGCCCTGGACCTTGCGGAGCACGGCAGGCGCCAGTCCCGAGCAGCGGGCCCTCCTCGCTCCGCCAGCGGCTCCGTCTCGCCCACCGCGCGCACCTTCGGGCCCTTCAGGGCGCGGACGGCCGCCGCAGTGGCAGCAGCGACAGCACGACGCCCTCCTCCACCATGGGCCACTCCCAAGACCGCGGCGCACACCAACATTGCATCCCCGGGAAGGGGCGGGACCGCCGCCATGCCACTTGCGCCGGACTGGCCTGCGCGCTCGCGCTTGGATGGCTCTGAGCCAAAACGGCCACGGAGGAGGAGGGAGGAGGAGGAGGAGGAGGAGGAGGAGGAGGAGGAGGAGGAGGAGGAGGAGGAGGAGGGAGGAGGATAGAGAGAGAGAAGAAGAGAAAAAAAGAAAAGAAGAAGAAAAAATGAAGGAAAAGAAAAAAAAAAGAAAAAAAAGAACAAAGAAAAAAAAAAGAAGAAACAACAAAACAAGGAAATGGGGAGGAGGCTGTAGACCTAGGAGAAGGATCAAGGAGCCGAGCGCCAAGACAAGAAGGCGTCCGGGACCCTCCCCACCTCGACGCCTCGGCGGGCGGAGACGGGGGCCGTCGCGCGGGCGGCGCCCAGTGACGAAGGTCGAGCAGGGGGGTGCGGAGACGGGAGAGGAAAGGAGGATGAAGAGGAGGAGGAGGCGGAGGAGGAGGGGAGGAGAGGAAGACAGGATGAAAGAAGAGGAGGAGAGTAGGGAGGCGACAGAGGAGGAGGAGAGGAGAGGAGGAGAGGAGGCAGGAGTGAGAAGGAGGATGAGGACTAGAAGGAGGAAGGAGGGAGGAGAGGAGGAGGAGGAGCGCCAGGGAGGAGGCGGAAAGGAGGAGGGCGGAGGAGGAGGGCGGAGAAGGAAGGAGGGAGCACACACATGCACAAGGACATGGGGGGTGGCGGGAGGAGGCCAGGGCGGAGGCGTGCGGGGGGGAGTCTGGGTGCGGAGGCCTGCGGATCCCCCCTGCGGTTCTCCCCCGGCTCGCCCCCCCCGGCTCCCGGCTCCGCCTTCCGCGCGCCCGCCGTCACCCGCCCGACCCCCCCCCCTCCGGGCAAATCTCCTGCGCCCCCTCCCCACCTCGACGGCCTCGGCGGGGCGAGAGGGGTCCGTCGCGCCGCGCGGCACCAGTGACTGAGAGGGGGGGCGGCAGTCTCGCGAGAAGGAGGTAGGAGAAGGAGGAGAGGAAGAAGAGGATGAGGAGGAGAGGAGCGGAGGAGGAGGAGGAGGAGGAGGAGGAGAAGGAGAAGACGCGCGCGTTCCACGACTCGCAAAGTGACTGCTCGCAAATGGCATGGATCCGCCATGGGGAAGTTGCGATACACTACACCGATGCAGACATCTGTTTTGGTTCGGACGTCTGCGAGGAGGCAATTTGAGTGTAGTGGAACGCGCCAGGTGGAGCAGGAGGAGAAGGACGAGGAGGAGGAGCAGAGAGAGGTGGGAGAGGAGGAGGAGGAGGAGGAGGAGGAGGAGGAGGAGGAGGAGGAGGAGGGAGGGGCGAGGAAGGAGGAGGAGGAGGTGGGAGGAGGGGATGAGGAGGCAGGAGGAGGGGGGAGGAGGATGGAAATAGCAAGAGATAAACAGGAGGGGGGAAGGAGGAGCAGGAGCTGAGGAGAAGGGGCAGGAGACGGAGGCAGGAGGGGGGAGGAGGCGGAGAGAGGAGGAAGATGAGGTGAGAGGGGAGGGATGAGGAGGGAGAGGAGGGAGAGGCGGGGGAGGAGGTCGTCGCCACGGGAGAGGAGGGAGAGGAGGGAGAGGAGGGAGAGCAGGGAGTCCCTAATTTTTGTTGTACCTTCTACTCCCCCAGGGGGGCCTGACCGGGCCACTCTGGGGGAAGCGGCAACGTCTGAAGACTTGCACGCCGTGAGGAACCGAGGAACCGAGGAGAAAGAGGAGGAGGAGGAGGAAGAGGAGGAGGAGGAGGAGGGGGAGGAGGAGGAGGAAGAGGGGGAGGAGGAGGAGGAGGAGGAGGAGGAGGAGGAGGAGGAGGAGAAGGAGGCGGAGGAGGAGGAGGAGAAGGAGGCCTTCTCCTTCTCACTTCCCCCCCCCTCGCTCGCCGCCGAGTGTTCTTCGTGATCAGGCTTAAGTCGGGCGTGTCTCCCTACAGGGGATTTTCGACGACAAATGAAAAATACCCCGAAAATACTTCCAAATGGTCAAACAATACTCAACACATAGTCCCCATACTATTTTTTTACTAATTTGGAGTTGTTTGTCTGAGTACTTTTTATTGTTCGTCGATTATCCCTCTGTAGGGGAACACGCCCGGCTTAACATCAGGCTCTTCCGCCCTTGGCATGCTCGTCGTGCGCTGGGGCACCTCCACGGGGCCCTGCGGCCAGAGAGCGAGGGCCGAGCACCGCCCTGGCCCTGGCCCTGGAGGGCTGCCCCTGCGCGGCTCGCGCCAGGGCTCCTCCGGCCAAGGGCGTGCTCTTCGTGCTGGGGCAGCTCCACGGGGCCTTCCTCCTCCTCCTCC
>CAUYUJ010021113.1:42500-47085 GCA_963575745.1 Prorocentrum cordatum | reverse complement strand
CTCCTCCTCCTCCTCCTCCTCCTCCGGGGCTTCTCAGCAGGCCCCTTTGTCGTGTCTTCGGGGAAGGCCCAGAAAGCTTCTCGGAAGCCCCGGGGGACCTCCGAGCCTTCCGAGAAGGCCTGCGCCTCCCCCCCCCGGGCGCGCCGCCGAGACACAAAAGGGCACCCCTCCGAAGCTGGGGCCGTTCTTCCCCGTGGTGCCAGGTGTCGCCCGCAGACCCGGGGCCTGGTGTCCCGTGGCCGCGCAGCGCGAGGATGGGCATCCGAGCACTCCAACGGGAGGGGAGCGAGTGGACGACGACGACGACGACGACGACGACGACGACGACGACGACGACGACGACGACGACGACGACGACGACGACGACGACGACGACGACGACGACGACGGCGGCGGCGGCGGCGGCGGCGGCGGCGGCGGCGGCGGCGGCGGCGGCGGCGGCGGCGAAAGCGGCGACGAAAGGGAGGTCAGGTCGGGTCGGGCCAGGCCAGGCGCATGGAGGGCGGTGCCGATCCGCGGCTCGTCTGGCCGTGCATGCCCTCCGCGAGGCCCGCCCTTGTGGGCCGCCAGAGCGAAGAGCGAGAGGCGCGGGAAGACGAGCGGCGACGGCAGATGTCATCACCGCGCGGCCTGGGGCCTTTGCTCGGAGCCCAGCCTTCCCACGGGCTGCCCTGATCAGCTCGCGGGCCCCAGCCTACCGTCGCTCGGACGCCAACCCTCGTGCATCGCTCGGTCTCGCGCGTGCTCCTTGGGACGCACAGAGACATACTAATACTATATGTTTCCTTGGAGGCGCGCGTCCGACCCGAACATGTAGTATACCCATCTTGTAGTACATCGTTTCCCGAGCGGTGTGGCCAGAAAGCGTCCGCCACGACGCATATACTATAAGATTTCTCGGTGTGCGCGTCGCCCTTGGGGGGGCGACGCACATATAGTATAAGTATGTTGGGGTGGTGCCCTCTTGCTCGATGATCAGAAGTCCTCGTCGGAGGTCCCCGCCGGGAAAGACAGCACACGTCCGAGCGGCGCCAAGCCGGAGGAGGCCTCGACCTCCCTCCACGGGGGCAGCTGCTCGTCCGGGGTCCGCTTTTGTTGGTGGCACCGAGGCCCGCCCCAGAAGCCCGCACGGCAACCCAAAAAAGCCGAACCAAAAAAAGGAGAGGATAAAATCTGGCATTGAAAGGGGCCCTGGGACACACAAACAAATACGCACAAATAACAGGATTCCCCATATTTTCTTGGTTGTTGTCTTCCCCCCCACTTTCTGGGGAATCGATGATTGATTGTGTCTGTGTGTTTTTCCCCCTCCTGAGCATTGCGACGAGGCGCAGGGAGCCAGGAGCGGGCTGCGAGCTGCGACGGTCGCGGGCGGGAAGCCCTCGGGCGCTGCCAGAGGCCCCTGGCCCACGGGGAGCCTTCCAGCGCCGCCGCAGGCGTCCCTGGCCCCATGCGTCCCCAGGATCCCCGGGGAGGCCCACAGGGCCCCTGTGGGCCTCTCCGGGGATCCTGGGCCCCGGGGGGCCCCGGTGGGCCCCGGGCCCCACAGAGCCCGCCTGTGACAGGGGGGCCCTCCAGAGCACCCCACTCGCGAGGCTCGGAGGGCCCCAGGGGCTCGAAAATGGGAAGGGAAAGCCAGGGGCACCCCGGCCCCTGGCTTTCGTCCTGGGTTCGGTTTAGTGAAGTGATGCATTTCGGGGTCATTACGTGGGAAAAAACATCACTTCACTAATCTGGGGCCCCTGGGGCCTCAGTGGGCCCTGGGGCCCAAAATTAGTGAAGTGATGGTTTTCGGGCCTCAGACCCGTGCCAGGACCGCCTCCAGGCAGCGCCCGCAGCACGTCCGTGTCCACACACCTCGCGGTGCGGACGCCCCCGCCGCGGGGCCCGTGGGCGGACAGGGCAGGGCGGCCTCTGGGCGAGCGCCCACCGCGCGGAGCGTGCCCGTGGCATCGCGCCATCTCCCCGTGGGACCTCGCGCCTCCGTGCCCAGACCGCGAGGGCACGGCTGAGGACATCTCGGTGGCAAGCAGTGGGAGCCTCCCATACCAACGGCAGGGCCGTTTTTTCACCGTTTCCAAAACAATGCCCATTGAAAATGGAAACGGCAAAAAAAACGGCGACCGGAAACGGGAAAAAAAAACGGTTCCAGGATCGGAACTGGAGCCGGAACCGGTCAAAAAACGGCGACGGAACCGGTAAAAAAACGGCGTCGGAACCGGCAAAAAAACGGCAAAACGGAACCGGTAAAAAAATGGCCCTGTCGTTTCCAGGGCCCACTGGTCCCAGACCACATTGTCAGCTTCGCGAACCGACGCTAATCGACGCTAGCCGACGCCAATCGACGCTGAGTCGACGCCAAATCGGCGCCCAAATCGACTCTGACCGACGCTCGAAATCGGCGCCAGCTCATCGACTCCCAGACGCTAATCGACGCGAGTCGACGCTCCCATGATTGGCTACCGAAGGACATGCTCATCATCGTCACTCATGACCGAGGATTGCTTCCAGGGGCGCTCCACATGCGCACGCCACCAGATTCCGAGAGGACCCAGGCGGGATAGCTCATCGACATCCAAAAACAACCGAGCGCACTGGGCGAAACGCCCGTCGATTCGCGAAGCCGACCGGCGGCTGCACCGGCACTCTCGAATGCCATTGCAAGGGGAAAGAACAATGACAGAAACATAAAAACTCGGAGGTCCGCGCGGATTTCTCGGATCGGTGCTGGGGCCCCCCGGCGGCGCCTCTGGCGCCGCCCCTGGCGCGCTCCGCGCGCCAGGGAGGGGTGTCCGGCGCCGATCCGAGAAATTCTGCGCGGGCCTCCGAGTTGTTATGTTTACGTCAGAGCTCGGTTCCCGAAATGCATGGCGAACTGGCGCAGATTTCCTCAGTCGACGCGCCTGGGTGGGTCGTCTATCAGAGCCCGGCACGAATCGGCGACTCCTGAGGGTGTGGCTCGCATCAGGTCGGGCATGTCCCCCTACAGGCATATTTTTGAAGGAAAAATCCCCCCCCCCAAAAAAAAAAACATAAATACGCACAACAACAAAACAACAACAACAACAACAACAACAACAACAACAACAACAACAACAATTACTAGCACGTGGGGACACTCCGTTCTCACCAGTGCCAGGGTTTTCATAGGAGGCGGGCAATACCCCCACTTTGTGGGGGGGCCGGTTCAAGCTCTACCAAATTTCCAAACGACTCTTCGCCACCACCCACACCCAGCTTCCCGCCCTATGACGTTCGGACACTTCACTTCGTGGCATGCGGACGACCGTGGCTACTATTCAGGGCCCCGCGGCCGACGACGACGGCGTGCGCGCGCGAAGAAAAAACGAATGTGTCCCGCATGGTATTATTTGACAGGGATGATGGCCCTGGCAGGTGCGCAACCGTTGTCGCAGAAGTTCGAAAAAGTTGCTCGCAAAAGCCCGTTTGACAGAAATGTTTAAAAAGTGTTGGGTTTCCTACGAATCCGCAAGAGCGCGCGGGATGAGATTTTGACATTTTTTTGTTGAAAAACCATTGGTTTTTTGATGTTTTTATGTTAAAATCGCTCCGAACACTAAGCTTTTGGAAGGATTTCGTCTTGCGCGCGCGAATGTCCACTTTACCTTATTTTTTGCAAGGGATTCTTGAAATTTGATTATATTAGAACAAGAAATGTCATTTTATAGTGTTTTTTGCAAGGGAAAACGGATTACAACAAAACAACCGGATCTGGATCACATCGTTTTCTGAGGCTTCCTCACGAAAATGATGAAAATGTAGCTGCGGCCTAGGCGGCGCAGGGGGGGCGCGCACCAGGGGGCCCAACAATAATTATTCTTTAGAATAAATAATGTTCAACAACAACAACAACAACAACAATTACTAGCACGTGGGGACACTCCGTTCTCACCAGTGCCAGGGTTTTCATAGGAGGCGGGCAATACCCCCACTTTGTGGGGGGGCCGGTTCAAGCTCTACCAAATTTCCAAACGACTCTTCGCCACCACCCACACCCAGCTTCCCGCCCTATGACGTTCGGACACTTCACTTCGTGGCATGCGGACGACCGTGGCTACTATTCAGGGCCCCGCGGCCGACGACGACGGCGTGCGCGCGCGAAGAAAAAACGAATGTGTCCCGCATGGTATTATTTGACAGGGATGATGGCCCTGGCAGGTGCGCAACCGTTGTCGCAGAAGTTCGAAAAAGTTGCTCGCAAAAGCCCGTTTGACAGAAATGTTTAAAAAGTGTTGGGTTTCCTACGAATCCGCAAGAGCGCGCGGGATGAGATTTTGACATTTTTTTGTTGAAAAACCATTGGTTTTTTTGATGTTTTTATGTTAAAATCGCTGCGAACACTAAGGTTTTGGAAGGATTTCGTCTTGCGCGCGCGAATGTCCACTTTACCTTATTTTTTGCAAGGGATTCTTGAAATTTGATTATATTAGAACAAGAAATGTCATTTTCTATTGTTTTTTGCAAGGGAAAGCGGATTACAACAAAACAACCGGATCCTGTACACACCCTCTTTTCTGAGGCTTCCTCACGAAAATGATGAAAATGTAGCTGCGGCCTAGGCGGC
>CAUYUJ010021113.1:30000-37500 GCA_963575745.1 Prorocentrum cordatum | reverse complement strand
CGCTGGCGCACGCGACTTGCGCTCAAACAGGAGGACGGCATCGCGAGGCCACGCGAGGCCCCCGGGAGCTGCTGCCGAACGCGATGACCCACCACCCTCGACAGCACGGGCCTCCAAGAAAGCCGACGCGCCCCTTCGACGTCGCCTCGCCTCGCCCCCTCGAGGTCGGCCCCCTCCGTGTGTCGGGGGCGCGCAGACATGGATTAGCAATCCATGGATTTGGCGCGCGGTCGCCGGGGGAGGTGCCCTCCCCAAAATGCGGCCGGTGCCGCCTCGTTCGGCGGCGGGAATCCACGACTTCCCATGGAAACGGGACCCTTCGCTGATCCACGCCCCCTTGATCCATGTTTGCGATCGCCTGAGTGTGGAAGCAGACTTCGGCGGCGACCGAGGGTGGGGAAGCGAGAAGGAGAAGGCCTTCTCAGAAGGTGCGGAAGTCCCCCGGCCTTCAGAAAGGTTTTCTAAGCCCCCCCGAAGACCAAAAAAGCTTCTCAGAAGGCGCGAGGGCTTCTGAGAAGTCCCGCCGCCTTCTGAGAAGGCCTTCTCCTTCTCATTTCCACCCGTCGCTCGCCGCCGAAGACTGGAACGCGGTCCGGGCCGGCGCGACTCGGCAGCTCCAGGAGGACTGGCATCGGAGAGTGGGCGCCAACGGGTACTTTGCACGCAAAGCCGCCCCTACCCAGAGCATCAAATGTGTGTATATAAATATATATATATATATATATATACTAGTCGATTGCGCCACGCGCTTTTGAGGCAGTCTTGACGAGGACAGCAGGTGGTGGTCTTCTAACAATGCGTGGAGCCGTCAACCTGGAAGGATCGCGGCTTCCCGACAGCACTGATCCTTCACTGGC
Source organism: Prorocentrum cordatum (assembly GCA_963575745.1). NCBI lineage: Eukaryota > Dinophyceae > Prorocentrales > Prorocentraceae > Prorocentrum > Prorocentrum cordatum. The sequence continues at coordinate 36,643 of CAUYUJ010021113.1, read as the reverse complement.
CGACTCCAGTCCTCTGGCAGCGTTTCAACGCTGAACGCCCCCACCGGGGCCTCCGCCGCGTCAGCGCGGCGCGAGCCTGCCGTGCCCCGACTTCGGGCGGATTGGTGTGCTCCATCTCGGTACTCTCCCGCCGTCATCGGGCCCCGGGGCAACGGTCGGAGACGGATCTGGAGCGAAGCGCTGCCCCGTGCGAAGGGGTCGAGACCTTCGGGGCCCGTGGGACCCAGGAGGAACAAGCCGTCGGGAATTCCGGGCAAGCAGCACGGACACTCCAGATTTCGTAATAAAAGGGAGGGGGTCTGGACCCTCCAAGACAAGCCATTTCAGACCTCCCCCGTGGGAGAACCCTCCAAAACCTCGTCCCCAGACCCCCCAGGCCCTCCAAGATAGCCTGGAAGAGACCCCCCCCCGGAATGAGACCACCCTCCCTTTATTACGAAATCTGGAGTACCTTTGAAGGTATCTCCAATAGGCCTGAGCGTGTCCCACGCAACGAGAGAAACGCACCTCGCATTGCCGCAGCAACCCGAAATCCGAAATCGCACGGTCGTATGGGCACGCGCACCCGTGCACCATACGACAGACTGACAGACTGACAGACTGACAGACTGACAGACTACAAGACAGAGACATGCACGGACGCAGACGCAGACCCAGACGCAAAAACGTACGCGCGCGCCCGCGCAATCACTACAAGACAGTGACAGCAAAGGACAAGTCTCAGCAATCACCAAACACTGTGCACAACGAACAAACGAGAAGTCAACGACAACGTACACATATAAGTACTAGAACTACGCGCGCGCGCGCGCGCGCTTAGGTTCTAGCGCAGCCCGGACCAACCTCACAGGAACGGATGAGGATGGGTATCAATCCGGAAGGGTAACCATATGGGAGCAGACTTCCTGATGGAAGCTTCAGCAGTCGCTGAATAAGACTCCAGGAAGTCGCGCAGGGCAGCCACGAGGAGGACCCAGGGCAGCCTAGGGGGGATGCCCGAGAGCCCCTAGGCAAGACCATGCTGGAGTCTCTTTGGATGCCTTTGGGGGACGTTCTTGGAGGTCTCGCGGAGGTTTCTGGTCGGCGGGGCCTCTCCGATTTTTGTTGGGGGTCTCCTGGTGGCCTCTCGGGACTTTCAGAGGGCGCCTCGGGGGCCTCCCTGGGGCTCTTGGCGTCTGGGCTCGAAGTGTTGGTTTGGATCCCCGCTCTTGCCCCTGTCTTGGGGCCGTCTTGAAGGCCTTGTGGGCCGTCTTGGCGGCCTCTTGGGCCGTCTTGGCGCTCTATTGGGTCGTTTTCGGGCCGTCGCGGGGACCTCTTGGGCTGTCTTGGTGATGCCTTGGGGACCTCTTCGGCCGTCTTGGAGCGGTGGAGATCAGATAAAAAGCATGAGGGAGGCGGAGAGAAGAAGGCGTGAAGGAGAGACGAGGAGGGAGGAGGGAAAATGACGCAGCGGGGAGGAGGAAAGAGGAGGAGAACGAGAAGGATGTGGAACGGGAGACGGAGGAGAACCAGAAGCAGGAACGAGAGATCAGGGAGAACGGACAGCGAGGGGGGAAAACGGAAACGCACTCTGGGGCACGCCAAAGCCTGGCCAGGAGGGAACGGTGAAAAAAAAATGATGTAATGCCATTTTTTTCAAGTTGGTTCTGGGGGGCCCAGCCCCCAAAGGCACCAAAGATCGGCCTAAGAGGCCTCCAGGAGTGCCCTCAGAGCTCTGGGGAAGCCCTCGAGAGGCCAAAATCACTGAGAAGCCAGGCGTGAAAGGAGAAACGAGGAGGAGGGACGAGGAAAAGGACGCAGCGGGGAGGGAGGCGGAAAGGAAGAAGGACGTGGAACGGGAGACGCAGGAGAACCACGAGCAAGGAAGAGATCAGGGAGAACGAACAGCGAGTGGTGGGGGAGACGAAAACGAATGAAGAAGACGAGGAAGAGGGAGAAGGGAAAATGAGGCAGCGGGGAGGAGGGAGGAAAGAAATGAAAAGGATGTGGAACGGGAGATGAAGAACCAAGAGCAGAAAAGAGAGATCAAGGAGAACGGACAGCGAGGGATGGGGAAACCAAAGACGCACTCAGGGGCACGCCAAAGCCTGGGACAGGGAAAAACGGAGGGGGGTAGGCCCTGAAATCAAAGATGTGAGGAAATTCCCTCTGTTCTTCAAGCTTGGCCTCCACCACATAGTGGAGCAGGATGCTGGGTGAAGGAGGCGGAGGGAGGAAGGAGTGAAAGAGAGATGAGGATGAAAGAGTGGGGAGGTGGAAATGCTGCATGAAGGCGGAAAGAGGAAGGCGTGAAGGAGAGTCGGGAAAGTGACGCAGCGACGAGGAGGGAGGAGAAGAACGAGAAGGATGTGGAACGGGAGACGGAAGAGAACCAGAAGCAGGAACGAGAGATCAGGGAGAACGGACAGCGAGGGGGGAAAACGGAAACGCACTCTGGGGCACGCCAAAGCCTGGGCCAGGAGGGAACGGAGGGGGGGGGAGGGCGAGCTATAAAAAAAGGAGTTGAAGAAACTCCCTTTTTATTTCAAATTGGCCCTGGAGGCCCCCAAGGGCACCCAAGATCGCCCCAAAAGGCCTCCAAGAGGCCCCCAAGAGCTCCGGAGAACCCTCAAGAGGCCAAACTCATTCCAAAACTGAACGGAAAATTATGATGTCTGCGTTCTGACATTTCCGCCACCGATGCGCTTCCGAGGCTTGCGCATGCCCCCAAGAGCCGCCAGGGACGCCTCTTGGGAGATCTTGGAGCTCTCCTGGAGACCCCGTGGGAGCTCTTGAAGGTCTCTCGGGGCCCTCTTCGGCGCTGGGTACTTCTGGGGCGGCTCCTGGAAGCTCGTCGGGGCCTGCTCGGAGCGTTTTGGGGGCATCGGAGGTGCCCCTTCGGGCGCCATGGGAACCTCCTGTGGCCTCTTGGGGCCACCTTGCGCCGCTCGGGAAGCCTCTCGGGGGGCCTCTTGGAACTCTCTCGGGGAGCATGCGCAAGCCTCGGAAGCGTGCCTGAGGCGGAACTGCGAGACAACAGAGAGAAGCCCTGATTCCCAGCTGGTGCGTCGATGATTTCGGGCTCTCGGCGGCTTCCCCGGGGCTCTTGGGAGACTCGCTTCCCCCGAGGCGTGGAGCACAGCCGGGCTAGCCGCAAGCTGCTGACAGCGCACGGGGTGGGGGATAGAGAGCAAACCAGCGAGCTTAGGGAAAACGTCATGTTACGCTGGGTGCGTGCACAAGTCCGCGCAAGGGAGTTCAAAGCATCCTCGAGAGCAATCGCCTCGGCGGTGAAAGACGAGACAGGAGAGGTGAAGAACCTGCCCGCCATGCAGAGCGGGAAGAGGCCTCTCGGGGCGACCTCGCATGCTCCCGAGGGCTTCCAGACCCGTCGGGAGGCCGGCTTGGACGGCCGTGGAGCACTCCTGGGCTGTCTCGGGGGGCGCCCCGAAGCCCTAAGAAGCACCGTTTTTGGGGGAAACGTCAAGCCGCAGCCTCTCAGACACCCGCTGGGGCGCGCAACCGACGTGCGTCACGGCCATGCGGGTAAAGGGCAGCTTGTGTCCCGCGGGGACACACTGCGGTCCCAACTAGGAGCGGAACCAGAACCCCTTTGGTTGTGGATGTGCAAAGACAAAACGAAAGAAAAAGGTAAGAGCTCCTTGGCCAGCGTGTTTGGATAACGTGTTCTCACACACCACCTCACCGCTTCACCAAAATCACACATAAAAACAAATGTCATGCGTCCGTGTAGATTCTGTCATCAAATATCGTCTATCTCGTGCAGAGCATACCGTCATGACAGCACTGGCCCTCCCTTTCGAAAAAATCCGCCCCAGCTGTCCCAGGTGCCGATGCAAGGAAAGAAGGTGTTCAAACCGGCGAGTTTAAGACGGCAGCAAAAAAGATATAAAACCCGGCAGCGATAACTCGGAATCTCCGAGAACCAGCGGGTCAAAATGATGTATCGGGTCCTGCGGCCATTCCAGAGCGTTTCAGAACGCTCTAAGAGCGCTGATGATGCTGAACGCTTTGGAACTGTTTATCCGCGTCCTAGGCCTGGCTGAGGGAGGAAAAGGCGTCGACCGGTCTGGAGCGCGCTGAACTAATCACTCCCCTGCCGCCCAATGCCCCCTTCGCGCCACTGACTGGCAGCATTCCCACCAGCGAGGAGGGTGTTGTTGTTCGTGGACCTCGCGGCGCGAGCAATGCAGCATGCCCTGCCGTCGCGCCAATGCTCTCACAGGGAGCACGCGGACAAATCAGTCCTCCTGTGTTGTTCGCTACGGTGCCTCCGAACTGCGGCAGCTGTTTCAAACACAATCGCAGAAAATGCAGCGTGCCCACGCTTCTCTTAAAACTAACGATAGCGTTCCGAGGCTGAACCAGCATTTTCCCGAGCCTTCCGCATTTGCTCGCCAACTGTTCATACAACTTCCGCAAGCATGTGCTCCTCTGCACCAGGGCAGGGCATGCTGCCCGTGCAGTCTTCAACGTGCCAACGTGCCCAGGGCAGGACATCCTCGCCCCTAGCATGTATCCGCCAACGTGCCGTATGCACTAAGTGCCGTAGGCACTAATCAAGTGGAGTGGCCTAAAGTCCCTTCGAGTTCTCTGCATGGTGTATTGCAGATAATCTACCAGGGACCCTGGGGCCGAACACCAAATTGGTTTCGTGTGATCTAAGCATATCCATCGCTTCTGTCTTAAGAGCATCGGCGAGCGGCCGCCGATGTAGAAGTGTGTTTGTGGCATACGGACGTTGCCGGACAGACACGCGCCATCAGCCGGCCCCAAATATGATGTGCAGTCTGTTCTTTGGTGAAGTGACTCCCCCGAGCGCATCATGTCAATTGTACCGAAGACGTCTGCGAAGAGTCACAGCTGGCCACTGCGAACCTTTTGGAAGTGCTCACATGGTAAGCGTCTGGCGCGCCAACAACCCCTCTTGCAAGCAACAGGGGGCGGCGGATCGAAGACGCCTACGGCGAATCACCGCCGCCCCGTGCCTTTCGGAAACGTCCACGCGGAGAGGAAGAGGAAGGAGGAGCAGGAGGAGAAGGAGGAGAAGGAGGAAGAAAAGGAACCACTTGACTCTCTTGTGGCCTCCCTGGGGGATCCTGGGAGGTTTTGGGGGGGCCTCTCAAGGGCCTCTTGGGGGCCTCCTGGGGCCTCTGAAGCGCCTCTTGGGGGCTTCAGAAGGCCTTTGAAGGACCGGTTGGCCTTCGGAGGCCGTCTTGGGGCCTTCTCTGGGCAGTCGTGGCGCTCTTTGGGCGCTATAGGCGGCTTCTTGGGCCGGCTTTGAGTCCTCTCGGGCTGTCTTGCAGGGGGGACTTTTGGGCCGGCTTGAGGCGATCTTGGGGGCCGATGGAGCCGTATTGGAGCGTCGGACCGAAAAAGCGAAAACACTACGATCATAGGAACACCTGAGGAAAATCAATGCTTGGTCACCTGAAGGTCCTATTGGACAAGTCTTCCTGGGGCGCTTGGGTCGTCTGGGGGGCATCTTGGGCCGACTTGGGATAATCTTGGCCATCTTGGTGGCATCTTGGTACAGTCTTGGAGGCCATGTTGAGCCCATCTGGACCGCCTTGGAGGCCATCTCGGCCGTCTCGAAGTCATCTTAGGGCCATCTCGGTAGGGGGACCGATGGAGAACACTTGTTCCGCACGGCTGGCGGACTGGGCCGAGACCCACATGGGAGCCTTTGAATTAGCCTGGCGAAGGACCTAACCATATGCAGTTGTGAATGCCGTCGTTGTCAGTATCGCCTTCGGTTGACCTCCTTTTGGGGCCACGAAGCTCGTGAAGAGTGTGCCGAAAAGGGGCGGGGCCGCCATGCAGGCATTGCTACTGTGGCCTGATGTAGAGCCCACTTGATTGGGCCACACAACGTGTGAGGGATGTGCCGAAATGTGGCGGGGACGCCATGCCGGCGCTGCCACTGGGGCTTTCGGTGACGCTCACTATGAGGCCACGAAACGTGTGAGGGGTGTACCAAAATCGGGCGGCGCCGCCATGCAGACTGCGCCACTGGGACCTTAGGTGGAGCTCCCTGTGGGGCCACGAAACGTGTGACGGGTGTACCAAAATGGGGCGGCGCCGCCATGCGGACAGCGCCCCTCGGACCTGAGGTGTAGCTCCCTATAGGGCCACGAAACGTATGACGGATGTGCCAAAATGAGGCGGCGCCGCCACGCGGACTGCGCCACTGGGACATTAGGTGGAGCTCCCTATGGTGCCACGAAACGCGCGAGGGGTGTTTCAAAATGGGGCGGCACCGTCATGCGGACTGAGCCACTGGGACCTTGGGTGGAGCTCGCCATGGGGCCACGAAACGCGTGACGGGTGTGCCAAGATGGGGCGGAGCCGACATGCGGACTGCGCCACTTTGACCTTAGGTTGAGCTCGCTTTGGGGCCACGAAACGTGTGACGGGTGTGCCAAGATGGGGCGGCGCCGCCATGCAGACTGCGCCACTGGGACCTTGGGTGGAGTTCCCTATGGGGCCACGAAACGTGTGAGGGGTGCGCCAAAATGGGGCGGCGCCGCCATGCGGACTGCGCCCCTCGGACCTGAGGTGGAGCTCCCTATGGGGCCACGAAACGGGTGAGGGGTGTGCTGAAACGGGTGGTGACGATGATGAGAGGAGGAGGGAGGGGGCA
>CAUYUJ010021113.1:0-27500 GCA_963575745.1 Prorocentrum cordatum | reverse complement strand
AATTCGGTGCCACCCCTCACGCAGATCCGCGGGGTCAGGGTCCAAAAACACAAGGGATTTGCCACATTTCTGAAATTCGGTGCCACCCCTCACGCAGATCCGCGGGGTCAGGGTCCAAAAACACAGGGGATTTGCCACATTTCTGAAATTCGGTGCCACCCCTCACGCAGATCCGCGGGGTCAGGGTCCAAAAACACATGGGATTTGCCACATTTCTGAAATTCGGTGCCACCCCTCACGCAGATCCGCGGGGTCAGGGTCCAAAAACACATGGGATTTGCCACATTTCTGAAATTCGGTGCCACCCCTCACGCAGATCCGCGGGGTCAGGGTCCAAAAACACAGGGGATTTGCCACATTTCTGAAATTCGGTGCCACCCCTCACGCAGATCCGCGGGGTCAGGGTCCAAAAACACAGGGATTTGCCACATTTCTGAAATTCGGTGCCACCCTTCACGCACATCCATCGCAAGGCGTGGTAACCCAAACTGCGAGAACTCCCTCGGCCCTTTAATCGCAAGGTGTGGTAACCAAGCCCGTAAACCATACACGTCTTACCAATCGCCAGGTGTGGTAACCCCTCTTGTGATCAGTTGGTTTTGCTGATTGCGAATCGGCTTCGCATGAAGTTTCGATACTGCTTCACGACAGCGCCAAGGCCTCATGACTTAGCTCTTCCATGGCCCATTCTCCGAGAGAGGGGGCCGGCGGCAGGGGGCGAAGCCCTTACGGATAAAAATAACAATGATAACAACAAGCAGATGAATAGCATTAATACTAGCAAGAGAATGACAACAATAATGACATTAACAGCGGGAGCATGATAGTGTTCCTCTTACATATGCAGGACGAAAGATGTTCCTCTTGAGGTGCAAATTGCGATGATGAATTGGAAGCTCTAGACCGAACCCCCTTCTTGTGTAGAATCTTAACACGGGCGGGTTCCGGGGTCCGCGGATCTGATTTCTTCCGGTTCCCCGTTTTCATTTAATGATATAAATTCAAAAAGGGGTAAAAATCTCATCCGCCGTAAAAAGAACAAGACCGAACACGCATCCAGCAAATCCGAAATCGGATCCGCGTGGACCGAAATCGGATCCACCGAAGTAAGCGCCACAGCCACAGTTGGATCCGCGCGAACTTCACGGGATCGGACGGCGATTATATCACTCGCGTCTGCTCCAGAGTTTAAGCCGTCGTTCCGCGCCCAAGAGGAAAAAACGTTCGTCCTGGGAATGCATTCTTCTTCATTATCCTCCTCCTCCTCCTCCTCCTCCTCCTCCTCCTCGTCATCATCATCATCATCATCGTCGTCGTCGTCATCATCACCATCACCAGCACCAGTACCACCACTGCCACAATCAGCATCATTGTCGCCATCACCAGCATCATCATCGTCACCATCACCGTCATCACCACCATCACCACCACCATCGCCCTCGCCATCACCACCGTCATCACCATCACCGGCACCATGATCATCGTCGTCTTCATCACCACCAGCACCACCACCACCACCATCACCATCACCATCACCAGCATCAGCATTACCATCAGCAGCAGCAGCAGCAGCATCGTCGTCGTCGTCGTGACGCCGCCGTCGTGACGTCGTCGCCGCCGCCGTGCGGCGCGGGCGCGCCGCGGAGGTGGGCGGCGGGCGGCGGCCGCCTCCTCGAGCCGCGCCGCCCCGTGGCGGGCGCCACGAGGCTGCCCAGCTGCTCCGCGAGGCTCGGCCGGCGGCCCAGCCCCGCGCCCGAGAGCCTCGCCGGGGGGGGCGAGGAGGAGGAGCGAGGAGGGGGAGGAGGAGGAGGAGGAGGAGGAGGAGGAGGAGGAGGAGGAGGAGGAGCGAGGAGGAGGAGGAGGAGGAGGAGGAGGAGGAGGAGAGGAGGAGGGAGGAGCGAGGAGGAGGAGGAGGAGGAGGAGGAGCGAGGAGAGAGGAGGAGGAGGAGGAGGAGGAGGAAGGAGCGAGGAGCGAGGAGGAGGAGGAGGAGGAGGAGGAGGAGAGGAGGAGGAGGAGGAGGAGGAGGAGGAGGAGGAGGAGGAGCGAGGAGGAGGAGGAGGAGGAGGAGGAGGAGGAGGAGAGGGAGGAGGAGGAGGAGGAGGAGGAGGAGGAGGAGGAGAGGAGCGAGGAGGAGGAGGAGGAGGAGGAGGGAGGAGGAGAGGAGGAGCGAGGAGGAGGAGAGGAGGAGGAGGAGGAGAAGAGGAGGAGGAGAGGGAGGAGGAGGAGGAGGGGGAGCGCGAGGTGGTGCGCTCACCGAGCTCATGGCTCGGGGCTGGGGCTGCGACAGGGAGGAGCGATCTGTGGGGAGAACGGGGTGGATGGAGAAGGGGCACGGGAGAGAGGGAGGAGAGCTGTGGGAGGGAGGAGAGGAGAGACACGAGAGACACGAGAGACACGAGAGGAGGGGATACGAGTGAGTGGGGAAGGAGGGGAGGGAAGAGAAGAGCAAGGAGGAGCAAGGGAGGTGGAATGAGCAGGAGGGGGGAAGGAGGGAGGACCGATGAGGATGGATGCTGGGGGAGGGCGAATTGGTGCGCCCACAAGGCTCACGGTTTGGGGGGGTGCGTAACTCGCCGTTCTAGGAGACCTCCCAGTTTGGGGGGGGGGCGCCCTTTCGCCGCGCGTTCGAGGGCAGCCGTTCGCGCCGCGCTCGCAAGCCACGCTCCCATCTATGAACCCGACGCACGCACCGACTGCAGACGAGCGTGTTCCACGACTCGCAAAACAACTGCTCGCAAATGGCCTGGATCCGGCAGTGGGGTTTTACGATACGTTACATCGATGCAGGCATGTGCTCTTCGGACCTTTGCGGGTAGGCACTTTGCGAGTAGTGGAACGCGCTTGGCGATGTATGCACCTGCTCAGCGCACCGTCCAGATGTCTCCAAGCCTCGACGCCAGTCCCGCGCCGCCGCCGACGGCGCGGACGACGACGACGACGACGACGATGATGGCGACGACAACGACGACGACGACGACGACGACGACGACGACGACGACGACGACGACGACGAGGGCAGGCCGTACCTGCAGCACGAGGGTATGCTGCACCTCGGCCTGCAATCTCGTGACTCCGCGGCGCTCCGGGAGCGGCTGCGGGAGGAGGAGAGCGGCAGTACTTGTTGGATATTCCCCCTGTAGAGGGACACGCCCGACTTTGAAGGGGCCCCAGGACACACAAATAAATACACAAATAAAAAGATTCCCTATCTTTTCCTATATGTTTGGGGTTTTTGTCTTCCCCCCCACTTCCCATATTTTTGCATATTTTCCTGGGAATCGGCGATGAATTGTGTCTGTGTGTTGTTCCCCTCCTGAGACTTAACGGCGGCAGGAGCAGCAAGCGGCACCGGCACCGAGCTCGAGGCACGCGCGGCGTCGACGCGTGTGCGAGAAGCTCGTCGGCGAGCGAGGGGGGAAGTGAGAAGTGAGAAGGAGAATAGGGGGCCACATGCGAACCCTACCCCTACCCCCCACGATTTCTGAGGGGGAGGGTGGGGTTCACTTCGTCTGGGAGCTCCCGAGCGAAGTGAGCCCCACCCTCCCCTCAGAAATCGTGGGGGGTAGGGGTAGGGTTCGCATGTGGCCGCCTAGAGAAGGCCTTCTCAGAAGGCGGCAGGACTTCTCAGAAGCCCTCGCGCCTTCTGAGAAGATTGCTGTCTTCCGGGAAGGCTGAGAAAATTCCTCAGCAGGCCGGGGGACTTCCGCACCTTCTGACAAGGCCATCTCGTTCTCACTTCCCCCCCTCGCTCGCCGCCGACAAGTTAGAAGAAGAAAAAGCATAAACGTAAACTTTTGGCGCTCCGCGCGGATTTCCTGGATCTGCGCTGCCCCCCCCTCCCTTGCGCGCGGAGCGCGCCAGGGGCGGCGCTGGACGGAGGCGCCGCCGGGGGCGGGGGGCCCGGCGCGGATCCAAGAAACCCGCCCGCGCGGAGATTATCATTATTATTAGCATTCATCTTCTTATTACTACTCTTCTTAATATTATTAATATTATTCGAAGGAGAATGGCTTCTCCGAGCTGTTCAACAAGCTCGAGGGCGCGCAAATATAGATTAGCGATCCATGGAGTCGGCGCGCGGTCGCCACCTCCATGGATCGGGGGAAGTGCCCTCCCCAAAGCGCGGCTGGTGCCGCCTCGTTCGGCGGCGGAACTCCACGATTCCCCATGGAAACGGGAACCCCGACGCAAATCCATGCCACCGTGATCCATGCTTGCGATCGCCTGACGCGTGGGGCGGGGGGGGACGACGAGGAGGAGGAGGAGGAGGAGGAGGATGAGATGAGATGAGATGAGACGGCTCCCAGGAGGATAGTCCGAGGAGAGAGGGGCCAGCCCGAAAAACTTGTGGGGGCGGGTGCACCTTCGGGGGGAGATTTTGTGAGGCCGAGAATGGTGGACACTTGCCATTCTCGGCGCTCGCGACAGGTGCACCCGCTCCGAGAAACTTAAACCTGGCGGCTGTTCTCGCGAGCTCGAACCCGCTCCAGCATGCGAGCCATTCGAGCTTCGTACGGGATTGCACTGTCGACCGAGTATTCAATGACTGACGTCGACGCTCTGACATCCCGCGCACTAGCCACTGTGGGTGGGGGGGGCCTCGCGCGGGGGGCGAGGGAGCGGGCTATCCTTCGCGGGGGCGCGGGGGGGGGGGATCGCTTGACGGGGTGGCTCTCTTCGGTGGGCGTGGCGTGGGGGGGGGGGGGGGGGCGGAACGGGCCGTCGGGCGAGGCCGGCACGGCGGGGGTGCTCATCAAATCACCTGCAGTAAGAGGAGGCAAAAGCAAAGGGAAGAGCAATATATATATATATATATATGTGCGTGTGTGATACCGGACACCAGCCCCTATCATAATATGTTGAGGACTATAGGGCTCTGGGGCTATAGGGCTGTAGGGCTGTAGGGCTACAGGGCTGCAGGCATATAGAGCTGTAGGGCTATAGGGCTACAGGGCGATTGGGCTATAGGGCGATTGGGTTATAGGGCTATAGGAATATATGGTTTTAGGGCTATGGGGCTATGGGACTACAGGGCTATAGGGCTATCGGGCTATAGGGCGATAGGGCTATAGGGCTGTAGCGCTATAGGGCTATGAGGCTATAAGGCTATAGGGCTATAGGGCTATAGGGCGATTGAGCTAGAAGGCTATAGGGCTACGGGGCTATAGGGCTATAGGGCTATAGGGCTATCGGGCTATAAGGCACCCGGGCACCTGGGCACCCGGGCACCAGGGCACCCGGGCGGGCCGCGGAAATCGGCGGCAAAGCTCACCTAACCATATGAATCCGCTAGGACCCCATACAGAGGCAAGTTTTGATTGGGGAATATATATTTGTTTGTATGTGCATACATATATGTATAAATATATATATATATACACAGATATGTCTGTCTGTCTGTCGGTCTGTCTGGCTGGCTGTCTGTCTGTCTGGTTGGCTGTCTGCCTGCCTGCCTGTCTTTCTGTATGTATGTATGCGTATGTATACGCAATAATCCAGCGACCCCCGCTGGCCGGTGGTGGAAAGGCGTGTGAGGTGATCGGCTGTACCAATCCCCCTTTCCCCCTCCCCCCGGGGTCCAGAATGTCGTTGGAGGGGGGGGGCCCGGGGGGGCGGGGGACGAGCTCCCACATAGACGCATCCCCGGGGCCCCTGGAGCCTCTCCAGAGCCCCCAAGACGCCTCAAGATGGCCCAAGAGGGCCCAAGCGAAACGCCCAGACAGTCCAAGAAAGCGCCGAGATGGCCCAAGGTGGCCCCACGGGAAAACGAAGCAGGCTTCGAGAAGGCCCACGACGCGCCCAGAACGGCTAAAGGTGCTCCCGAAGGACCGCGGGGAGGGCCCCAAGAAGCGAAAGTCTTTTTCCATCCCTCAGGAACACGTGCTTTTTCAGTGTACTCACCTTTTGCGTCTTGAGAGCGTCCAAGACGGCCCAAGGGGCTCCCAAGATCGTCCCAAATTCGCCCAAGACGGCCCAAGAGGGCCCCAAGACGGCCCCAGGGCCCCCAAGACGGCCCAAGAGACCCCCAAGAGAGGCCCAAGCCAGCCCCAGGGGCTCCCAAGACGGCCCAAGAGAGCCCCGAGAGAGGCCCAAGAAGCTAAATCCGAACTGGCATGTCCAGTCTTTCCCCCTAAGATGGCCCCAAGGGCACCCCAGAAGCCTCTCTAGCCCCCCCCCACGGGGCCCCAAGAGCCCTCCAAAAGGCCCCCAAGAGAAGAGGCACCAAAAATCCCCAGGTGCCTCGACAAACGTTCCAAGAGACTCGTGAGAGGCATCCCAAGAGACTCCAACATGCCTTCAAGATTTTCTCGCCCTGTCTGTGCTTTCTTTGGGGGGTCGGCGGTATGACGTAAGCCTATTGAACATTACGAAGCAGAACACCTGTCCGATTTGTACAGGGACGTTGTCTTAGGAGGTAGCCGAAAGCCGACGGGTCTCAACATTACCAACGTCGCTGCCCCGGAGAGCTTGACAGCTACTCCTGGAGCTCGATGACGGCGTCCGCACGAAAGTACCTACTCATCGAAAGCCCTCCCTGGTCAAAGGTATGGCCCAAGACAAGAACTGACGACGAGGTCAGGAGCCTGCCCTGAGCAGGCGTTGAAAAACAAGAACCTGAAGTCAAGGACCAGATGGGCACGCCGAAATTCAGCCGCCTCTGAAAAGTTTGACAATTACGCATGCAGATGACAACAATCGGCTGGCAAGATGGGGCCCAACACAGCCATAAAGGAGACGGTGAAGTACACTGCAGGTGCAGATAACAAGGCCAGATGATCGAATCAAGGACAAACCCATGCATTATGTATGCTGTTTGGGGAGGAAAGTCCCACCAGCACTTTAGAACGTGAGCGGTTTAGGGCGCTTCTTCTTCCAACCTCCTTCTTCCCCTTCGGGGAGGAGTTATCACTGTTCCAGATTGATACACACACACACCCTCCCACACCCGACCGGCAGCCAACCCGGACCCATGAGGGCACCCATGCGGCCCACCACCCCTCCCACCATCCCTGCCAAAGCACATACAAAAGACCATTTGCCTCTAAATTTGGAGCATGCGCAGACGCCCCGCGATCTCTTTGCATTGGGTCTTGACAGGGACGGCGGGGGTGCTGGCATATTGCTTGATGCGCGCAGGTTATCACCCCCCCTCGGCGGCGAGCCAGGGGGGAAGTGAGAAGGAGGCCTTCCCAGAAGGCTCGGAAGCCCCCCGGCCTTCTGAGAAGTTATCTAAGCCTTCCCCGAAAACACAGAAAATTTCTCAGAAGGCGCAAGGGCTTCTGAGAAGTCCGCCGCCTTCTGGGAAGGCCTTCTCCATCTCACTTCCGCCTCTCGCTCGCCGCCAACCCCCACCACCCCTTGCACAAAAACAATACGAAGAGCACTTTGCACCAAAATCTGGATCATGCCCGGACGCCAAACGGACGGCCTTGAGGGGGAGGCAGCACATCGCCTGCTGTGTGTAGTGCACAAACAGACACCAAACTATCCCGTGCAAAAACGGCACAGAATGCATGTGTCGCCAAAATCTGGATCATACGCGGACGCCTCGCGCTCGCATTGCTCTGGTTTTTGGCAGGGATGGAGGGGGGTGCTGGCATATTGTCTGCAGTGCGCAAGCCCGCCATCCCTTTCACATTTTGTGTATATATATACACTAGAAACATCGCGCGCGCTTCGGGCGCGCTCAAGTTCTAGCTAGGATCCTCGTAATCGTCACGGTCGCCGTCCTCATCGCCACCACCTTCATCGTCATCGTCATCGACATCGTAATCATCACAATCACCATCACCATCAACACCATCATCATCACCACCACCATCAGCAACACCATCGTCATCACCGTCGTCATCATCGCAATCGTCATCATCGTCATTATCGTCACCCGCATCACCATCATCATCGTCATCCTCGTCATTATCATCATCATCATCATCATCATCATCAGCATCATCATCATCATCATCATCATCATCATCATCATCATCATCGTCATCGTCGTCATCGTCGTCGTCATCATCACCATCGTCATCGTCATCGCCATCATCGTCGTCGTTTTCGTCATCGTCGTCCTCGCCCTCAGCATCCCCCCCAAGACCGAGCGTCTTGGTAACTGGGGTTGTGGACCTGAGGCCGCCATGCCTGGGTGATGGGCCAGTGGCCTGCTGGATGCCTGTTCGGATATGGGTGGTGAAGTTTTTCGGAGGCCTCTTGGAAAGCTCTAGGGGGCTCTTGGGTACTTCGTGGTTGCCTCTTGGGGCCCCTTGGGAGTCTCCGCATCGTCATCATCCTCCTCCTCATCATCATCAGCGTGGTCGTGGATATCGTCGTCAGCATCATCACAACCATCACGATCACCATCACCATCATCATCGTCACCTTCGTCATCATCATCATCGTCATCATCAGCATTTTGTGGGGCTTGTAAGAAAGTACTTGAGGGCCCATTCGAGTCCTGCTTCACGGGCGCTCTGGGGCAGATGATGCGCGCGGGGGGCGGAAGCCTGAGGAATCATGTTATCGGAGAGCTCTCTGGTAACATGATGGCGTGTATGAGGGTTCATTGGGGGGCTGCCCGGCAAGCATTTTTGTACGCATGGTTGGGGCTGGAGGCAGAAGCCTGAGGAATCATGTTCCCGGAAGGCTTCCTGGGAACATGATCTGTTGGGGTGTCGTTGGGCGCCTCCGCGTTTCCGCGCGTGGCGGCAGGTAGCGCTGCTTGGGACTCTCGCTTTTTTTCCTGGCAGGCGTTTAGGGAACATGGTTTGGGCAGAGGGCGGCAACCCGAGAATCATGTTCCCGGGAAACTTTCCAGGAGCATGATTTGTTCGGCTCTCTTAAGAGGGGGGCCTCTTGGGGCTTACCGAGGGGCCCCTTTTGGCCTTGTCGGCAAGCCTATTGGAAACATGGTTGGGGCGGTGGGCGGAAGCCCAAGGAATCATGTTCCCGGAAAGCTGCCTGGGAAATACGATTTACCGAGGTGTCTTAGGGGCCCGCAGGGGGCTTCCCTGGGGGCCCGCCGAAAAAACAATACACTTTGCCTCCGAATCTAGAGCATTCGCGGCCGCACCACGACCACTTCGCATTGGTTTTTGACAGTGACGGCGGGAGGGCCCTCACATTGCTTGCTCCGCGCAGGCCGACCATCCCTCAATAACAATACGAAATACATGTTGCTTCCAAATCTAGAGCATGCGCAGGCGCCCCGCGACCAATTTGCATTGGCAATTGATAGGGATACTCGAGTGCTACTGATGTGTTGGAAGGGCGGGTTGGAGTGAGCGAGACGGTTTGTGCCTTGTGGGCAGGATGTGTCTTGATCACTGCTCTCTGTTGATGAGCACTCCCTCCCCCAGGCGACCAGCAGCCAACCCGAACCCATGCGGGCACCCATGCCACCCCCCCAACATCCCTGTCAAAAACAATACCAAATACACTGTGGGCCCGCGAGCACTTTCTACTGTTGGAAAGGACGGCGGGGATGCCAACATATTGCCCGCTTCGCGCAGGGCCACCATGCCTGTTAAGAAGCAATACGAAGCGCATTTCGCAGCTTTACCTGGATCATGCGCGGCCACCCCGCGATCACTGCCCATTGGCTTTTGGCAGGGACGGCGGGGGAGCCGGCATATTGCCTGCTATGCCCAGGCCCACCAGACACCATAATGGCCACCCCGCCGCGATTGCTCATTGGTTTTCGACAAGGATGGATGGTGGGGCCAACATATGTCCCGATGTGTGTTGTCACGTGCGCGGGCGCGCCTGGCACACCCTGCGCGTGCCCCGAACGTGTCGCACCCGGCGCGGCTGGAGCATGCGGCAAACATGGCACACATGGAGCACGTGGCGCATCTGGCTCACCAGGCGTGCCTGGCACGCTTGGGCCCCAGAGGTGCCTGGCGCACCTGGCGCGCGTGGCGCGACTAGCAAGCGTGGCGCACCTCGCCCCAGCGTCGCGCACATGGGTTCTGTGCTGGTGGTTCCCAGTAGCTGTCCATCCGAAGACGATTGCTGACCATGCTGAGGCTCGGGTGCTACTTCTGTGTTGGGAGGGCGGGTGGGAGCGTGCGAGACGGCTTGCGGGCTGGAGGTGCCTTGACACCCCTGCCCCTGGGTCTGTTGGGAAGGGGCCGCGACACATTAGAGCCCCCCATTGGAGCGTCCAGGAAGGCCTCGGCGAGAAGGCACAAATCAGTGATTTGACTTAGGTTTGGGGGCCATATGAGCCTCCTGGAGGGGGGATGGGGGGGGGGGGGGGCAACGCTAATGAGCTCCCCCTTCTTTGATCGATAGCCTCCCAAATGGCCCCAAGACTGCCCCCAAGGCTCCGAACAGCGCCCCTAGAGGGCCCCAACAAGTCCCCAAGAGGCTCCCCAAGAGACCCCGAAGAGGCCCCAAGAGGCTCCCCTGAAGCATTCAAGACGCTCCAAGAGAACATCAAGAGGCTCTCAAGAGACATTCGAAGAGACTCCGACGAGAGGCATCCAAGAGGCCTATGGCCTTTCTGCTCGCCGTCCACCTCCTCTTCCTCCTCCTCCTCCTCCTCCTCCTCCTCCTCCTCCTCCTCCTCCTCCTCCTCCTCCTCCTCCTCTACTCCTCCTCCTCCTCCTCCTCCTCCTCCTCCTCCTCCTCCTTCTCCTCCTCCTCCTCCTCCTCCTCCTCCTCCTCCTCCTCCCTCCCTCCCCTCCCTCCTCTCCTCCCTCCCTCCCTCCCTCCTCCCTCCCTCCCCCGCCCCCTCTCTCCTCCTCCTCCTCCTCCTCCTCCTCCTCTCCTCCTCCTCCTCCTCCTTCTCCTCCTCCTCCTCCTCCTCCTACTCCTCCTCCTCCTCCTCCTTCTCCTCCTCCTCCTCCTCCTCATCATCATCATCATACTCCTTCTCCTCCTTCTCCGAGTCCTCCTCCATCCTCCCCCTCTTGGCGCATTGACGTCTTACCCAGCCCTTCCTTCCACCGCATGCTCTTGCGCATCCCAGATCGGCGCTGGCGGGGTTACGCGAAGCGCCTTGAATATCCCAGAAAAGAGGGGGCATAAGGAAAAGGATCCCCATTAGGAGCGGTCAGCACACACACACACACACACACACACACACGCACACACGCTCACACGCTCACACACACACACACATACACATACACATACACATACACATACACATACACACACTCACACTCACACATACACACACACACACACACTAGAGGTCTCCTAGATAGGGTCGGAGTCGATGGAGTCGGAGGATTGCGGCGCATCGTCGATACCTCGGCGATGCATCGGCGATGCGCCGGCGATGCAACGTCAACGTCGGCGATGCATCAGCGACGTCGTGAAGCAAATCGGGCTGCACATCAAGCCGCATCGGCGATGCATCGGCGATGCGCCGCGATCCTCCGACCCAATCCACTCCGACCCCATCCGGGAGGCCGGGACACACACACACACACACACACAGAATGCGACGGGGCGGATGAGGGCGGGCAGAGAAAGCGGCCTCCTGGAACCGGTAGAGCTGAGGGAATTCCGCCGGGAAGAAAGGCCTCCCACACCGGGCACTGCCCCCCTGGCGAAGCCAGTCGGACCCAGGTCAGAAGAACATCCCTCAACAACATGAGACCACCCGCCGGTCAAAATACACTGAACATCCAAGGGTACCCTCCCCAGGGTGCACAAGAGCATCCAGCAAGCACGAAGAACAGTAGGGTGCACTCCCCGAACCGACCTCGATATTCTACCTCGGTCCGACTGTAGAGGAGAAAGAGCAACAAAGTGAAGCCAGAGAAAGAATTGCCAAAGCGCGTGGGGCGTGGCAGCAGCCGAGATGGTGGCAGCAGCGGATTTGCAGCCGAGCTTGGGACTTGACGAAGTCAGACACGAGGAAAACGAAGAGGGGCCAGACCCCCTTGGCGGCGCGCAGAAGGGGGTGGGGGGAGGGGGGGGAAGGCTGCTCAGAAGGGGTCTGCTTCTTAGCAGGTGCCGACCTTACATGTATAGAGAAGGCCCGCGCCTTCTAATCAGGGGCGCGCAAACATGGACTAGCGATCCATGGATTTGGCGCGCGGTCACCAAACCCATGGATCGGGGGAGGTGCCCTCGCCAGAATGCGGCCGGTGCCGCCTCGTTCGGCGGCGGAAATCCGGGATTTCCCACGGAAACGGGACCCGTCGTTAATCCACGCCCCCGTAATCCATGTTTGCGATCGCCTGATCTAAGAAGCAGGGGTGCTGCTAAGAAGCCTTGCCCCCAGCCCCTAACCCGCTGTGCGCGGGGCCAGACCTCCAGACATCCTGGCGCCTCGAAGCGCCAACGCCTGGAACGCTCAACCCTCTCCCCGAGACTGGGCACGCGCGTGACGGCCCCAAGGCCAGCAAAGTGTGTATATATACATATACATACACATACTCATATACATATACAAATAGATATACATATACATATATATATATACATGTGCAGATACAAATACAAATATAAATACCAATACAAATACAAATACAAATACATATACATATACATATACATAAACATATACCTATACATATACATATACATATACATATATATACACATACGTATACATATACCTATACATATACATATACATATACATATACATATACATATACAATTATGTGCATGCATAGACATACATGTGTGTGTCTATACCTATATATACATCGATACACATATACATACACATATGCATACATCTAGACATATACATAAACACATACATATACATATACATAGACATAGACATAGACACATACACAAACACATACACATACACGTACATACACATAGACTTATACATCTGCGTATACATACACACATGCCTATACATCTACGTATACATACACATACACAAATAAATCTACATGTGTGTGCATATACATGTACAAGTACACATACCTATACATATATCTATACATATACACATACATATACCTATACATATACGTAAACAAATACATATACATTTACACACGCAACTACATATGCATACACATATACGTAGAAAATAAACGTACTCATGAACATATGCATCCGCAAATAAATATACAAACATATTTATATATATACTGAGAGAGATCCACAGACAACTACATGCACGGCCACCCGTCGGTGATGAGGAGGTTGGGGGCTGGGGGGAAGACCCAGCTGCTGACAGATGCGATGGGTGTGACGATGACGATGCTGGTGACGCGCCCTCGAGTTAGCGACGACGCGTGATGACGATGTTGCGCTGCGATGCAATGTCACTACCGTCCCCGCTTTCGATCTCACTCGATCGATCCTACGATCGACCTCACAGGATCGATCACACTCGATCGATCTCACTATAGATCTCACGATCGATTTCACTATGGAACTCACTATTGATCTCGTTGTCGATCTCACTGTCGATCTGACTAGCGATCTCACTATCGATTTCACGATCGATCTCGCAACCACTGTCACAATCAACCTCACTGTCGATCTCACTGTTGATCTCACGATCCATCCCATTCTAGCCATTTCATGATCGATCTCACTATCGACTTCCCTATCGGTACCAAGGCGAGACAACCCTAGCCACCGCCCGCCCACCGCCAACAGAACACAGACGGGACACCAACAGGACACCACAGGACACCACGGCGGGACACCCCGGGCCACCGCGCGCCCAGCGGGGGCGGAGGCGCGGTCCACTGAATCCGCATCGCCCTAGCGACGGCGGGTCATTCCTCTCGCGCGCCCACGCAGCTTCGCCTCGCCCGCACGCACGACACGAACACGAAACCGAATCCGATCTCCCAGTGGGGGGCTCTCCATTCCACTGCGATCTCACCCCCAACCTCCGATGTAACCATATATCTATATATCCATACGTATAAATGTGTGTATATCATATACACATTTCCATGTACATGTACATATACAGACATACAGACATACAGACATACAGACATACAGACATACAGACATACAGACATACAGACATACAGACATACAGACATACAGACATACAGACATACAGACATACAGACATACAGACATACAGACATACAGGCATACAGACATACAGACATACATACATACATACATACATGCATGCATGCATGCATGCATGCATGCATGCATACCTACAAACATACATACATACCATTCCGCATCCATATCCATATCCATATCCACCGCTTGCTGAGGTCCCCGAAGATCGATCCGCCAGGCGGTGGTGACGGACAAATCCCCGCCTCGGAGAGCAGAGATCGGCATGGCAAGCCCGACTGCGCTCCCAAGTGACCCACCATGCACCATGCGGGCCGCGGCGCCACAGCCAAAAAAACAATACAAAGAGCGTCCCCCCCCCCCAGGAGCGGCGCGCCCCCGTTCGAGATGCGGCGCCCGGTGGCGGCGACGGATGCCTGAAGGGAACTGAAAAGGATACCAGCACCCGCCGCTACCCCCCAAACCTCTGACTACCTACCAGACCCAGCCCGACCCAACCTGAAAACCCTAATCTCGGGTTGGGGGCGAAAATGTTCCACTGTGTTGTTCCGTGTACTGGAATGCTCGCCCACTGGGAATGGAACCATCGGGTACAGCAGGCGCCCGACCACAAGAAACCTTCCACAAAAAACCCAACCCTGAGACCACAGGACGTCCATTCATTTTCGGTGTGGGAACGTCACGCTTTCCATCGCAAAACCATGGAAACCCAAGAAACTCAGGGCACCCTGGAGGCAAGCAGGGTGTTTCTTGGCACGGGTCTCAACTGTAGGGTAGGGGCAGTTTGATGGGCAGTGAGCCTCTCTCCGGGGCGCCTCTCCCTACAGTCAAGATCAGCGACAAAGATGGAGCCCAAGGGTGCGAAACCCTTGGAACGGCGCGAAAGCCGAAGACGCGCGCGCCCTCGTCCTCCTCCTCCTCCTCCTCCTCCTCCTCCTCCTCCTCAAGCAATTCTGGCTCGAGCGCGCATTTTGCAGCACTCAGCCAGTCCCTGCGCCGTCACGAGGTGCTTGGGGGACAGCGGGCCGCCCGTCTCCAGGTAGACAGTCGATTCCGTTGACGAAAGCAGGGAGGAATGGCATCGAACCCGTCCCGCCCATGGTCGTGCTGCGCTCGATGTCACACGTATGAAAACAACGACATCCTGGCAGCAGCTAACAACCAATGTGCGAAGTGTAGGTGTTCAGTCAAGATCTACAAGCCAAAGCCCTCTCGCAAAACCAATGAATTTTCTCAAAGTAGCGATAATCAGCTGGCCCAGATCCATGGCACAGCCGACAAGACGAATGGCGTGTCCACCGCAGATCAGGCGAGGCAGGTCGAGGCTCTCTTGTCGCAGATGCTACGAGGCACGCAGGACCTCGGTCAGAAGAAGATGTTGCTCGAACAGATGCAGTCGTTGAAGGCGTTCGGCCCTCCAGCTAAGCCCATCTCGGCGGACGACGCGGTCAAGAAGGCCACGTCCAGCTGGAAGGATACCGCATTCAAACACGAGCAGGCTGTCAACCAGGTTCTCAAGCTCAAGGAGAACTTGCAGGCAGCCGAGGCTAAGGAAGTCGAGGCTGCCAAGACACTGGCGCTCGCGGAGCACCAGAGGAAGTTGGCCACCAGGGCATTGGCGCAGGAGGCAGGCGTGCTTCCAGCGCAGGCGTCCAAGGCGCGGGAGGAGAAGACTGCCACCTACGACATCGTCTGGGACGAAGACTTCTTCGCCCAACTGGACAGCTACGAGCGCGAGGAGAGCGAGCG
Organism: Prorocentrum cordatum; assembly: GCA_963575745.1. Taxonomy (NCBI): domain Eukaryota; class Dinophyceae; order Prorocentrales; family Prorocentraceae; genus Prorocentrum; species Prorocentrum cordatum. The sequence goes on along the minus strand of CAUYUJ010021113.1, from coordinate 11,764 downwards.
GACCGAGCTTCGGACCACCGAGGCGGACTTGAAGCAGGCCCGCGAGACCTTGCACGACAAGGGAGGTAAAATCACAGAGTGGAAGGAGCGCATGCTGGCGTTGCAGGCGGCGGCCCAGACACGCATGGCCAAGAAGCGCAAGGGAGAGCCAAGCACCACCAAGCCCGACGCGGCGACCTGACCTGCGGCGGCACGACCAGCCAGCCCCACGCCACAGGCGGAGAGGGCTCGGGCGGCGCAGCCAGTGGCAGCAGCCAGCCCGCAGGCGGTCAGGCGGCAGCGGCGGCGGCAGCGAGCGCCGCCGAGAGCGCGCCCGCGCCACCAGAGGAGGAGCTCGAGGCGGAGGCCAAGAGGATCTCGGACGCAAAGTTCGAAGCGGTGCGCCTCGAGCGGGAGCCGCGCGCAGCCGCGGCCGCTGCAGGCACCGCGCCGCGAGGCGCCGGGGCGGCTACCGAACCTGCAGGTTGCCACGAGCCCGCGCCCAGCAGCCAGGCATCTGTGGCGACGTCGTCTTCGGCTACTCCGTCGCCGTCGGCTACTTCGTTGTCGTCTGAGGGCCCCCGCGCAGAGCCACCGTCTACGAAGACGGGCTCGCCTGGAGCCCAGCCCTTTTTGCCTGTTGCACACGATTGCGATCAGCCTGACAGCACAGCCATTTAGTTCGGTAATGTCCCATGTTGGGGAGAGCAAGCGTGGAAGTATCTTTTGGGCCAACGGTACGAGACAACGGCTTCAATTTTGCGGCATTGTAGAGACGCCCCTTTTAGAATCTCGCGTCAGCGAGTGGACTGGTAAGATTCGGCAACAGAAGTTTCGGTCGCTTTTTAATCACCCCAGGCTTGAGCACGGCAGTGACAGCCAGAAAGCTCGCGAGAAGGGAGGTGAGCTCTTTCTTGCGCCAGGGCACGTTCATGTCGAACGTTTGGGGACGGCGCGGCAGTTCCCTGAGCTTGCCTCTCCTCAGTGTGAGTCTTTCGACGGCTTTCTCCCCGTGGTGCTTCACATGTCTGGGCATAGCATAGTTCTTATTATATACTACGGGATTCCCTCTCTAGGATTTCCTGGGGCAAGCACTCAGAGACTAGCACGCTTAGGGGCGCTGCTGGAATCTTTAAAGTGGCCCTGGGCCGCCATATGGGGATTTCAACATTAGCCCCGCTCAGCTAGCTAAATGCAGGTTTATAGATAAAGTAGGCGGCGCTGTGTTCACACGCGGGGAAGAACATACCTGCGTGACGGGGTCTGGGAGCTCACACATTGATTTCCTCCTCACATCCAAGTCTGCGTGCCCGCACATACTCAAGCTGGAGCCTGTGCTGGACGCCCCATGGGGGGCCCACTGCGGACTCAGCCTAGTTTTGCGCAGTGCGGGCATGCAGTTGATCACTCGGCCCCTCCTCCTCGCCTCCAAGCTCCCGCAACTGCCCAGGCCCCTGGCCAAGCCACAACCCAATTCGAAGTCGCAGCAGGCCAAGTTGACCAAGCAGCAGCGTAGGACTGTTTTTGTTCTGAAAAGTCTAGCGAAGCCTGCGTTCGGTTCTTCGGGGACCTGCTGGATCCCAAGGGTCAAGAAGCCTCTGGGGAATCGTCTCAGGAAAGCCCCACGGACTCCGAGGACCCTTTTAGTGCCGCTTTCAACGAGCCTGACAGTTGGGCCGAAGAGCCTGACCCTGGGCCGAGGATATCCCAAGGCCGCCTGCCCAAAATAGTGCCCCCAACCCCGAGGTCCCCAGTCGAGTCGGCTGGGGCTAGTCACCATTGTAATGATAGTCAGCCTTCCTACCACATCCCCCCTCACTTGTGGGACAGAGTCAGGGGCGATGTTGGGTTCACTAGTCAGATTCAAGAGGATGCGCGGCCAGTCACCGGGGATAGTATGGTTTTCAAAGTTGGGGGCAGCATATTTTACATATCAGCGGGCTTTATGCTTCATGGGTTCGCACCGTCGACGAGGCGCATCGGCGGCATCAGGACGAATGGGAACCTCAAGGGCGCTCGGGGGCTCAGGGGCCTCAACTTGTCGTGCACCTGGTTCAGACAGCTGAGCACTTGGGAGATGAGCCGCTGGCTGATCAGACTGCATCGTGGCGGGCTCGGATCCATACGGTCCTGCAGCGCTGCCACCGTCATCGTGCACGTAATAATGGGTCGATACAAGTCGCTCGTCTCATCGCGCTAGCTCGCAGTCTTGCCCAGGATCTTCCAGGTGGGGGTTCGGCGGTGTTCATTCCTGGGAAGAAAACTTGTCGCGGGAACACTGGGAGCACAGGCCTCAGGATATCAACTCGCTTTCTCTGGACATGTTGGATGACATGGTGCAACAAGCAGGTAAGATAGCACAGCGCGCCCGTCGGCAGGCCATGCAGGCGTCCATTCGGAAGCTTCAAGACTGGATTGTGCAAGAGTCCTCCCTTGGCGCTTTGCATCGCTGTCTTCGTTCATCACCGCAGGCTGCCGACGAACTTTACCACGAGGGTCAGCGGCTTCATCATCCCAGGAATATTGTTGATGCCAAGGTTTCGCATTGGCACAAGCTTTGTGCCCCTGAGGCCATTTCCATGGAAGTCGTTCAGGACACGTTTCAAACGATTAGGCGGCATGCGGAAGTCGAGCAGTTAGTTCCTTTGACGGCCCCAGCATTGAGAAAGGGGCTCGCTCAGTAAGATGCGTCCGCGCGCGGGTCTCGGCGTAGATCGCATGACCCCTCTCGATTTTGAAAGGCTCCCAGATGCGGGGTTCGCGGAACCAGCCACTATATATACTAGTATTGAATCAAGTCTTACTTGGCCGTGGCAAACCCTTCTGGTCCTGGGCCGTCTTATTCCCAAAAAATCGTCGGGGAACAGGGCGATCGGGTTGCTTACGATGTTCTCGCGATTGTGGGGTTTATGTCGCGACGACCTTGCCAAGGATTGGGCTAGTGACACTAACCCTAAGCGGGGCGCTGCGATAGCTGAGAACTCACCCATGCACGAAGCGTTCACTAAGGTAGTTGATGCCGAAATGTCTGCCAAGCTAGAGGTCACGCACGGCCAAGCCTTGCTCGATAAAGGAGGTTTGCATGATGGGATGAGGTGGTGGGGGCTCGCGCAGGCCGCTCTGAAGCTGGGGCCCCCTCCTGTGCTCCTCATGCTTGAACTGCACCTTTGCATCTGTCCTGGTCTTGTGTCCCAACTCGGCGCTCACTCTCTCGCCTTCGAACTACTCAGAGCATCGTGCAGGGATTGAGAAACGGAACTCGTCTGGCTAGGTGTATGACGTATCTTTTTGTTATAATATATATATATATATATAGATATATTGCTCACCCGAGGATGGGGGAACGCATATGGATTGGTGATGTATCGTTGGTTTCTAGAGGACCGCAGCAGAGCGTGAGGGAAGTTGCCGCTTTGTTTGAAGAAGAACACCTCGCCTCGGCTTCAAAAAGTATCGTCATCGCTTCCAACCATCAGATTGCCAAGTCTGTTGCTAAGTACTTGCGTGCTGGTGGCATCGATGTACAGCCAGTGTTGCAGACACCTTACTTGGGCATTGACCAGGGCACGGGGCAACGACATGCTCGGGCCACCAAGGGGCACCGGCAAAAGAAATCGGCTCCGCAGAACCACATCTTAAGGAAGTGTGCCAGGGCGTCGAAACGGTATCTCACGACCAAAAGAATGGAGCTGGCAGGCCCTCAAGCTGGGGCCACGCATGGAGTGCAAGTGCATGGAGCTGTTGGGAGCCGCTTTGTCAATCTGAGAAGGAAGTTAGGTCCAGTGGCTGGTGCATGCAAGCGTGGCCGATGTGTCACAACACTGCTTGATTTGAGGACGTACGGCAACGATCCAGGGATCCGTCTGCCTACCACGTGTTTAAAGCAATGGCTGCACGCGTGGCTCGCCGAGCCGCACATTCGAGACGGCGTCCGACGTGCTTGGCCCACCACTTATAAAGAGCCGCAAGCCGTTGAGCCTGCTAAACGTGCCAAGCATGTTCGGGGGCCCGTCTCTGCCATGATCCTCCAGTTGATGAACCTCGGGTGGAATCCCATTTCCCCCACTCATTGGAGTGGGCCAAGCACGTATGGAGTTGAGCCCGACTTCCAGTGGATTTTTCCCGATTCTGCTTTTGCTGCTTTAGACCAAGCTGAAGGTGTGTTGGATGATTTCCTCTCCAGCCTCAGTTCTCTGCAGTGGCAGGCCGCCGCCAAGCATTACTTAGGGGAGGGAATGGAGGGAGGGGTTGACAACAGCAGCCTGCGTCTCTTGCTTCAGCTGCAGGACGCGCCCCACGGGCGCAAGCTTGCGGAGTTGCTTCTCACGATCGCTGTTGGGGGTTCGTGGCTTCCGGCGCGTAAGGAGGAAGCGGGCTTGCAGGAGTACGATGTATGCCCCAGGTGTAACTAAGCCCCTGAAACCCCCAAGCATCGGTATTGGCTGCTTTCGCATAACAGGAATCACGAAATGTACGAGTCGTCTGATGACTTAATCATGCAAGCCACTACCCAAGGCGACGCGTGCCCATGTTTTTGGTACAGAGGGCAAATCCCGTCCTCCTGGACTGAGATCGAGCCGCCGCGGACTCAGGAATGTTGGCAGGTGAGTGGTAGGATCGATGATGTGCTCTCGGCTGGGTCGCTTGGGCACGGCAGTTTCGATCAACCTTTATATGTGTTCGGGGACGCCTCGGGGGGGGCCGACAGTCGCGATCCGCGACTTCGGCGCGTCGCTCTGGCCGTTGTAGCGCCCTCCCCCTCGTGCGTTCGGGCCTCCATCGTGGGGCCTCTCGTGGGCAAGTCGCAGACGGTCCCGAGGGGTGAGTTGAGAGCCCTAGAAGTTGCCATTCGTTTCAGTCTTGGGGTCGTTTGCTTCGTTCAGGACAACGGGGAAGTGGTTCGAGGTTGGTACGAACAGAGATGTCTTAAACCTTTTGGGGCGTTGGCTGGAATCTGGAGGGCAATTGGTGCTCACTTGGAAACTAGATGCAGTAGCGACATCATTGTGCTGTATGTTCCGTCTCACCTGTCTCCTCTTGCCATTATCCAGCGTCAAATTCCTGGGTGGTGTATGAGAATCATGTTGTTGATGAGTTGGCGGGGATGGCAGCGAAGAAGGCTAGAGTGAGCGAGATGTGCAGGTACAACGTTATGTTGGCAGAAGCTAAAGCTAGTAAAGTGCGTAAACGTATCTTGAGGTCGACCTTGGAGTCTCTTGCCGCTGAGAGGCAAAACAAAGCGACGGAACGACAGGCCGCTCTTGCTGCTGGTGCTGCTCCTGCTCCTCCTCCTCCTCCTCGCCCGCCCCCTCCTCCCCCAGCACCGTCAGTGGTGGCGGCATTTTCCTCCCAGCATCTCGTCAATGATGCTAACCAGTGCGAGCGGTGCCACAATGGCACCTCCCAGGCCGCTCGGAGCGCTTGGCTTGCCTCTCCTTGTTGCCCACTCATTCCTGTAAACGGGGACGTGCTCCAGCCGCGTGTGGGGGATAGAGTGCACCTCGGGGGTGGGTGGATTCACGAGTCGCATGCCATGTTGTATAATCACAGGTTTCAGTGTTGGATTTGTCGATCCTGTGAGTTTTTCCGTTCTCTCCAGATTCGGTCTCTGTTGAAACCATATGACCCCAGCAACTTGACTAAGAATCGTCGGGAATACCTCGACAGATTTCATCGAGGTCTCAGGCCGAAGTAGCCTCGATCCAGTCAAGTGGTTAATATTGCTTCGCAATCGTTCCGAATCCGACTCCTCCTCCTCCTCCTCCTCCTCCTCCTCCTCCTCCTCCTCCTCCTCCTCCTCCCCTCCTCCTCCTCCTCCTCCCCCTCCTCCTCCTCCTCCCCCCCCCCTCCTCCCCCTCCCCCCCCTCCCCCTCCCCCCCCTCCTCCTCCTCCTCCTCCTCCTCCTCCTCCTCCTCCTCCTCCTCCTCCTCCTCCTCCTCGAGGGCCCATCCTGAACGCCAGTTCGACTGCACTCACCAGACTTCTCCCCCTGGGGGCGTACCCTGGCCACAGCACCGAGGCAAGCCTGGCCGCGGCGGCGCGGGCCTCCCGGGGAGGCCCGCAAAGGGCGAAGACGCGGGAGGGTGGACTGGAAGTGTCCACGCGTGTCTCGCCAAGATTCCCGCCTGAGGCCCCGCGCGCCTGTGCTCTCTGTCTCCCCAATTAGTGCTTTGCGCGGCCCGCCCAGCTCTTCACCGGAAGAGGCTCGCTCTCGACCCGCAGACCAAAAAAGTGTCTCGCCAAGCCCTTGCGTTGTCAAAAGACGTCGGGCCAAGATGCATACCCTCCTCCCCCCAAGCTCAGAGTGGCCGGGCTCGGGCGGCAGGCCAGGGGCCGGGGACAGAACGTGGGCACCTCACCTTCGGGTTTGGTGGGGGGGGCACACTTTCTGTCCGGGCCCCGGAGGGAGGGGCATCGGCATCGGTGCGACGTGTCTGGGACGCCGAAGAACATGCCAGTACTGTGCGCCCCCCCTTGGAGGAGGCGCCCGGCGCCCGTCCGAGCCGAACCACAAAGCACAAACCCGTTGCAGTATAATATCGCTACGCAGGCGGCATGGCCCGAGTGTGCCCGCCACCAAGACTGTACCAAAAGACTTCGGAGCGCGCGCGCGCGCGTCGCCCCTGGGGAACCGACGCACACGTAATATAGACATGGTTGGGTGACGCCGACTGTCTGCCCGCACGTCAACATCCGCTCAAAATCGGCCACCGCACCCCTCCACAGGGGCCCGTCCTGGCAAGTCTTTCGAGCCGCATCCAGCCGTGGCGGCGAGGGCCTCCCAAAACGCGCAGAAGCTTCTGGAACCAGGACTCGGAAGCCAGCGAGGGGGGGGAAACGAGAAGAGGCGGGCCTTCTCAGAGCGCTCGAAGTCCCCTGGCCCTCTGAAAAGTGTTCTAAGCCTTCCCCGAAGACACAGAAAACTTATCAGAAGGCGCGAGGGCTTCTGGGAAGTCCCGCCGCCTTCTGAGAAGGCCTTCTCCTTCTCTCTTCCCCCCTCGCTCGCGGCCGAAGGGCGTCGCCGTCTTCGTCATCGGCATCGGCTGCTTCCGAGGCACCAAACAGTGCGACTGTATTCCGCCCGCGGGCCCAAGGTCGCTCTTCGCCCTCCATCCCTTCCCGATGCCCCTGGGGACCAAAAACAAGCTCGCTGATGCCGACACCGACGAAAAACTCCAACGCTGAAGAAAACATGAAAACAACCAAAACGAAATACAGGCATGCACTCTGTATACCAACATGTGTGTATATACTTACATGCATACATACATGCGTGCATGCATGCATGCATACATACATACATACATCCATACATAGATAGATCCGCCAGAAATCAAGATCAGTCAGCAAAGAATCGCAAAACCAAATCGAACAGGAATGCGTGTCGGATCGGGCCGCATCGGAACGGAGTCGGAATTGAACCGCATGGGAGGCGCCAGGATGCACGACAGCGCAGTGCGAGCATCGGGCCGCATCGGATCGCCGAACAGCATCGTCGAATCGGGCTGGGCCGTCCGAAATCGATTATCGAATCGGATCGACCGGATCGACATGGACCGTGGAGCCCGCCCACCCAGCTCTCCGGCCGTGAGCCGAATCTTTGGCGGTCGCTCGGGACGATCCGGACATGTGTCGGGCGCCTCAGTCTCCCGTGGCCTCCCGTGGCCTCCCGTGGTCTCCCGTGGTCTCCCGTGTGCTCCCTGGGCCCGCCATCAGGGCAACATCGCTGGTGTTAGCATTTACTACTACTACTACTACTACTACTACTACTACTACTACTACTACTACTACTACTGCTACTACTACTACTACTACTACTACTGCTGCTACTGCTACTACTGCTACTACTACTACTACTACTACTGCTACTACTACTACTACTACTACTACTACTACTACTACTACTACTACTACTACTACTACTACTACTACTACTACTACTACTACTACTACTACTACTACTACTACTACTACTACTACTACTACTACTACTACTACTACTACTACTACGACTACTACTACTACTACCTATATCTCCCCAAATAGGGCTTGCACGTACGGGTTAATACTTCTCTTCTAAAGATTTGGGCTGGTGGGGCGGTCTGGCGGCTATGCGGACGCCGTCGCCGCCCCGTCGCCGCCTCGTCGCCCCCCGTCGTCTGGGCCGGAATGGCGGTCTGGCGGCTATTTTGTCGCCGTCGGCGCCCCGTCGCCGCCTCGTCGCCCCCCGTCGTCGTTACAATATATGTGGTACAAAATGTATATACGCACAGATAGCTATAGATATACACATACCTACCTACCTACCTACATACATACACACATACACACACATATACATACACGCATCTGTACACGTTTTGTATAAATATATACCATACACACCACATCTGCGTATAAATATACATGTACATATACGTACACACATACATATGCATACAAGCTACCTAACATAGTCATATACACAAACATATGCTTATACATGGCATAGACATATACGTGTACATGTACGTATACGTATAAGTACACGTAGACTCAAACATATACAAATGCATATATATATACACATATACATATTCATACATACATACATGTGCATATCTATATAGTTAAGCATATACGTACAACTATGCATGTATATATACGTACAGATATTCACATACCTGAATATGTCAATTACAATAGCAGATACATAAACATGCGCATGTAAAAGTATATCAAGCCATGCATTGTCATGCATAGTCCAGTGTACGCATATACAAATTACATACATGTAGATGTGTATGTATCGACTCATACCTGTATACATATATGTGTATGTGTTGCGATGCGATGAATTGATATTCACCGTTCGTAACGTACAGTTTAAAGTGCACCACAAAGATTGCACCACATAAATGCACAACATTGATCGCCGCCGCAGGGGTTTCGGAAACCAGGCTGCGGGCAGGTGGGTGGGATAATTGCACGGGCAATGGAATTGACAATTTCAAGTTCAGCAGGGTGTATTGCACCACATAGATTGCACAACACAAACGTCACAACATATGTTGCACCACGTATACTGCACCATATAAATTGCACCACATGGGTTGAACAACAGATGTTGCATAAGACATACATATTGCACAACAGATAGCGCACCACATATATCCTCTCCTTTTGCAAAAAAATGGATGGACCTCGCCCCCTGACTTAACTGGTTGCGTTTTCGTAGCAGTTTTTCGCATATGATTCTGCACACTCGTCCATCCGAACTATGAACTCATACCATCCCACGCAGTCCGGTGACCAACAACCCCCCCACTTCACCCCTGTCAGAAATCCCGTGGGACCAAAAAATTGACGAGGTGCACACGCGCGCGCCGTCGCGCGCTCGCCACAGCGAACGCGACGAGCAAAAGAGCGCGCTGCGTCCGGCGGGGGGCCGACCCGCGAAGGGTGGACCGCAGGGCCGCAGCCCCCACAGAATATGTTACACAGCGTATATCGTACCACATAGACTGCACCACATGTGTTGCTCCACCTGGATTGCACAACACGTGCTGCTAGAGACACACACGCTTTGGGGCCCACCTGACTGACATAATACATCAATGCATGACCCTCTCTCGGGCTCACGTGTAGAGCTGAGACGTTGCTTGTCCCGTCTGGCCACCCAGCTGGACGAGTCCCACGGCGCGTCGTCGTCGTCGTCTGGGTCGTAGTGCAGCTCGGGGAAGCCCCGGGCGAGCGCGGTGTCCATGTCCTGCGGGCGACCGAGGAGTAGCGGCGGCCCAGGGTCCACCCTGCCCATCCTCTGAGGAGCAAGAAGGAAGAGGAGGGGGAGATGGGAAGGGGGAGGCCAGGAAGAGGAGGGGGGAGAGGGGGAGGGGAGAGAGGGAGGGGAGAGGGGGGGAGAGGGATTTTTCTTTTCCGCCAGGGTGAGGCCTGCATGCTTATTCGCGCAGGGAAAAGGGCAATGGCGGGGGGGAGGGGGAAGGGAAGGGGGTTCAAGACGCAGGCATCTGGCGTCCCGATTTTTTCGAGACACGGGCCCCTGAGCTCTCGACCACTTCCCCAGGACTGGGTTTTTCATCCCGAGTCGTTTTTGGACGGTCCCAAAGCCCAGTGAGGACCCCGAGGAGCCAAAAATTATATCTACATATATCATATATATATATATATATATATATATATAAGAAAAAAAAAAAAAAGAGAGAGAGACAGAGAGACGCTGTCTCGATTTTTTCGGAGATGTTGCACCTCCGGAGAAATCCTTTGTTCTTCGAGGTTTCCCCGCCGTGGGGCGTTTTCCACCAGCCGTGACTCGCCGCAGCTCTGGGGGTGCCCGGAACGCCCGCCGACCGCGGCTCCGAGCCTTGACCCGAAATATCCAACAGGCGTCGAGGAGGGAGGAGGAGGAGGAGGAGGAGGATAACGAGGAGGAGGAGGATAACGAGGAGGAGGAGGAGGAGGAGGAGGAGGAGGAAGAGGAGGAGGAGGAGGGAGGTAGAAGGAGGAGATGAGGAGGAGGAGGAGGAGGAGGAGGAGAGGAGAGCGGGAGAGTGGGAGGAGGAGGAGGAGGAGGAGGAGGAGGGAGAAGGAGAAGGGGAGGAGGAGGAGAAACTGATGACATTAGGAGGATTGAGTATTGGTTCAAGCTGCCGAACTTCTTCTGAGGCTTCTGGAAGGTCAGCGGAGTCGGGAGGAGGCGTAGGAAGGACGTTGGGCACGGCGGGCGTAGTAGGCGTAGTGATGAGTAGGAGGATGCGGCGTTCGGGGGATGTGGAGATGAGGGGGCGTGGGAGGGGGAGGAGGAGGACGAGGAGGAGAAGGAGGAGGACTCGAGTTTTACGTTTCCCCGAAACCAGCCCCCACTGGACAATCAAAACAGCTCAAACAATACTCAAATAAGACTCAAACAAGAAAACAAAAGTTGCAGAAAAATCGGCCCCTGACTATCTTTTGACTCTTCCTGAATACTTCTCCTGTGGAGGGACAGGCCCGACTTACAGGTAGTCCCGGCTGCTCTCAACCATCGGGGAGACGTAATACTCGGGTACGGGGGACTCGGGTTGGCCTGACGGGGCCATCATGAAAATGACGAGACCAATCTGAAATCTGACGCGAACTCCCGCCGCAGACGTCCCACGAAAACCGGGCCGTCCAAATATCCAGGACGCGCTCGTCAAAAAACGCCGGCAGACCCGAGTTCCAGCTTACTCCCCGACTGGATCCATAGGATCTGCACGCGCTCGGCCGCCATGGCGCGCCCCAACCCCCGAGACCGCTGAACTTTTCACCTCACCGCCTCTGATGCGCCGCTGTGCCAAGCGCGGCCCATAGGGGGCCCCGACCCCCGACCCCTCCCCGTAGGGGGCACTGTTTTTGGGGGGCGACGCGCAGAGGGGGGTGGGGGGAGGTGGGAAGGCTTTGTAGAGGGAAGCTGCTTACTAGAAGGCGCGGGCCGTACATATGTAGATAAGGCCCGCGCCTGCTAAGAAGCCCCCCCTGGACAATCCGGTCCCCCCTGGACCATCTGGTGGCCTTCCCAGCTCCACGGCGCGCTCCCGGGGGGGAGCCCGCCGGGGGCAGGCGGCCCGCCGGGGGCAGACGGACTCAAACGAAGTCTCAGAAGCAGTAGAAACCTCGCCCCCTGACTGTTTCTGTTGACTCCCCTGGGATATACCCCTCCTGTGGAGGGGCAGGCCCGACTTACAGCCAGTCCTGGCTGCTCTCCACCAGCCCCCCCCTGGACCATCTGGTGGCCCTCCCAGCTCCACGGCGGACCGCCCGCCCCCAG